>PVIJ01009667.1:8516-31422 GCA_004024925.1 Scalopus aquaticus
GTGTGTGTGTGTGTGTGTGTGTGTGTGTGTGCACGCACGTGTGCATGTGTGTGTGTGGGTGCGCACCCTATACAGTCTGTATCTGGGGATTTGGCTCATTGCACCTCTTGCTTATGTGGTCTTGCTAGAAAACCCCATCAAATATGGGTCAAACCTAGAAGCAGTTTTTATTCACACTTTGTGATCTTACCTTTCTGCTAATTTATTACAACTAAGATAGGACTTGTGGAGATCTCTTTTTACGCTTTTGTGTTTCTTCTCTTTTATTAGGAAAAATAGGTGATTGCCATTGCATAGCTTCTTTTTCCTTGCAGTCCTCAGGTTTTTGCTTTTTTTTCTCTTGCTGTAGACTTCAGTGCAACAGGTTCAACTTTGGGTTTCTGAGCTTTCTGAAATGTTTCTAATTGTAATAGCATAGAGCAGTAATTAAATGCTGATTTAGGGGGTGACTTTCTTTTGTCCCATTTCATCATCAAGGGAAGAAAACAATAACAGCATAGCCATTAATCTGTAGGACTCTATGCTGCTAATGTAAGGTTTTCATTAAGAACTTTTCATCCACCATACTTGAACTATTCTATCAGTGCTTGGAATTTTCTCTAGTGCTGCCAAGGTTTCCCAGGGGAATCCCCCCATTGTCTAAATGGCTGGGAGACAGACAGGATAATGCTGCACACCGCAGGGTTTCCTTACATCTTCACAGGTGCACCCTGTATAGCCTCTGGGTCTAGGTGAAATGCTGGCTTGGGTGGCTGGTTTGAAATGTGAGCCTCCCACACATCTGCTGAGGACACTGACTATGGCAGAGAAAGTGACCCTCTCCAAGTTTTATTTGGGTCATAAAAATTCATGCTGAGCACCACCTCTTTAAGAATCTGTGCCATTAAATGTGGTTAGATCCAGAGTACACTCTGGAGGAAGCCAGAGAGGACATTAAAATGCTTAGTCTATGACACACATCCTTATTTTTGTCATTTTGACATTTATGTGTTGTTTCATTAGGGATTTTTAAGAGAAGACCTTTTTTCGACAAGAAGTTTTCCCTCGATCTCCATAAGAATCAGCAGTTTATAATCAAACAGCTGTCTGGTTTGCATTTAACTGAGCTGGACCACCTGCCGGCTGTTAACCTCTGGAAGGTTATTATGATACAATTGTTGTTGTTTGTTTTAAAAGTTTCAGAGCTCAAGGAAAATATTAGTAATGAGTTACTTAACCTGCAGTGTTTACTGTTCCCACTCAACTTGCAGATGGTGTTCCAGTGGCCAGAAAGAGGGAGGGCTCATCTGAGGCCAATGCTATTTTGCACTTGTTTTGGAGACGAACCATAAAAATAGGCTTGGCAGTGAGGACTGCCCTTGAGGGAGGGGGGTGGGGTGGGCAACCTTACAAAAACCTTTCAAAAGGAAATAGGACCGTTTCTGATGACTAAGGTAGAGAGGGACAATCTCAGCATAACCCTCGGTTCTGAGCCCAGTAAACTTGAAGCTGAGGTCACTGGAGCAGCGGATCTTTGGGCACGTGTGGTTCAGCCTTGACGTCTCGAGGCTGGTTCACCATCTGCTTTCCTCACTCACAAGCACACTCCTCTGACTAATGGAAATGATGGCTGCAAATTCTCTCAAGTGGTCATGCGGGTACAATTTTCTAGACCCTGTAAAAATCCAGTCCCTTGGACATCGTTGTATAGGCTCTGATTACAAGGCTATCTGCCTCTCCTCAGAACTAGGGGCTCCAAGAGCTGAAGCATCATTTGCAGAAGTGGGGGTGTCTCTATGAATGGATGAGCATTCCCCTGACCAGATGATGAACTGCAGAGGACAGGACCTTGCTGGAATAGATCTTCCATGAGTATTGGGGTTTCATCTGTTTTGTCCCCTTCATCCCCTAGGCCTAGAGCAGGGATCAGCAAGTGGTGAGCACTCAATAGCTAGTGTAAGAAAGAAAGAATGAATTTGCTTTTTTTCTCTTCACTGTCTCCTTATTTATCCTCCAAGTAATAGTGAGTAGTGTTCAGTTGGTATGGTTGGCTCTCAGCACTCCTATCACAAGATTGCCAAAATTCTTCTAAGCCATGAACTTCAGAAGACCTAGGATGAAGACTTTGGAAAAATAGTATTTAGGGACTGATTTGGGGTGGTTTATGAGGCAGAAAAGAATGGGAGAAGGAATTCAGACTGGCCTCAGATAGACCTGAGTTTGGAGGTAGAATATATCTCTTTCTTGCTCTGTGGCCTTGGGTTAATTTGCCTCTTTGATAATTTCTTCATGTGTATAATCGAAGTAATGATAAATTGTGCTATAGGTTTTCATATTAAAGATTGTATAAGGTAATGTTTGGCACAAGGTAGAGGGGTATAAATGATTGTAATTATTAATATATTATTGCTGTACTGCTAATACTATTATTATACATAATGTTGTCACCACTTCTTTCTCACACTCACTGTCCACCAAGGAATTAAATTCCCTGTGGACTACAATTTCTGTTATGAAAACCGGCCAAGATTTGATGGGTTCTAGTCCTGCCTCTACCAGTAGCTAGTTGAATAACCCAGGATAAGTCACTTCTGAACCTTACTTTCTCATCTGTAAAGTGAAGGGTATACTTATGTTGATTCTAACTGGTAAGGAGCAGTCCAAAAAGTAGAACTGTAAGAATCATTATGTTGCAAAGTTTTTATAACCCTGGGATAATTAATGTGAAGTTACTTGATCAACTGTTAAATATCTTACAAATGTCAGTTCAGTTCATTTTCACTTCAGCACATGCTTATTGAATATCTGCTATGTACCAGACCCTGTATTAAGTATGGTTAGATACAGAAAAATAAGACACAGCTACTTCTGAGGAACTTGTAATCTGATGGAGGAAACTGTCATCGCAATAGAACACAGTTACTTCTATGATGGTAAGGTCCATGCTTCTTTATTTGACTCATTGTCCTATTGTTGACATCTTTATCATTATTATAAGTTAACATGTTTGTGTATGTGACTCAGAAACGTAGGACTCCACCTTTATAGGTATATGTTATTACACCACAGCCACCTCCAAGACTCCACAGTCCTCCACCCTAGTCCGTTGTGCTCCTTCTCCCCTTTCCTCTCTGCTCTCCCCCTACCCCTATTGTTGGCATCTTATTAATGTAGGGCTTGGTGGAGATAGAAGTTGGGACACCGGGTGTGGGATTTTCCCCCTCCTCTTGCATTCACGGCCATTTGGCTACAGGCTGTATTATTTCCTTATTATTAGGTTAGAACCATTGGAGAAGACTCGTGAAGTTAGTACCTCTGCCATCACATGTCATTGCTTAGGAAAGTGGCAGTGAGCTGCAGTCTCCTCTTGGAGGTCTCCTAAGAGTATTAGCATCTACCATGATGTCGTGCGGATACAGCTTATGATGCTTGGATGCATTGTAACTGATGATTATTGGAGGTAAAGTGCTTTGCAGGAGAGTCTATGTCTTCCCCACTTACAAGTCTTCAACACCAAGTGCACGGTGTGACTTTTAGGTGTTATAACCATTTGTTGAATAATTGATGATATAAACTGAACTAACCCAAACTCTCCCCCTCCTCCAAATCTTTGCACTTTTCCTCCTAGAAGCCTTCTTCAGGATCATTTTTTAAATATACATTCTCAATCTCTTCCTTAAACTGGTATCCACTTCCAGTTTGCTAAAAGGCTGACTTTTAAAAAAAGATTTATTTCTTTATGTATACAAGCTGGGGTGCAGGCCAGAGGTGTGGGGTGGTGAGAGGATTCACCAGAGACAGAGTGGGGTGCAGAACAGGCAGATCGACTGAAGTATACTGCTGAGGGGAGCAGCGGGTGAGTCAGGAGAGGTCTGCTGCGCCATGTGGGAATCTTCCTGGCCAGGGATCAAAGTCATGCTGCAGTGGCTCTGGATAGCTTCATAGGATGAGACTCAACCTGTTGTGCCACTAGGGAGGCCTCTAAATTTTTTTTTTTAAGCACAGGGTATCTTCTGCCACTAGTTTCAACCACCCCATGGGACATGACTCTGATCTAGGAAGTAGCCAGATCGGACTCCTTTAGCATATTCAGTTTTGACTCCTTCAGAGTCCCTTTTCGACCACTGTTATTTATACGTATGTGTACACACACACGCACACGCACACACACATACACACACACAGAGCCTTTCCTCCTTGAGGTTCATACCATCTAGTTATGCTGCTTTCTGCCTCTAATTACAATACTTTTTCACCTTCTACATTATTTCTTCTTTGCTACCAAAGACACTGGTATCTTTCAAATCTTCTCTATCTGCGAGTCAAATCTTCCATTATCCAGGGCGAAAACATCTATGTGAAGACTCAGTAACACCCTGGCCATTTTAACCTCCACTTGTCTACATCTACTCCCATTGCTGCTCTCTAGACTTGTCTGCTTTGCTCATGAAACCACAGCCGTTCTGTGATTTCACCCTTTCATCTCACTCTGGAGCCTGTCGGAGTCCCTCTCTTTTAGGTCACTTGGCATTTTCCAGCCCTCCATCTCTCCGGTTTCTCTATCTTACTTTCTTTCCTACTCATCCTTGTCCCATGGTCTCTTTTCAATCAGCCTATCATAAGCATCTGCAACTGCTTGAGCTCATTCTCCTTTTATCACATTTGCCAAGTATAACTCCCGAGATGGGCCCTTGGCCATCGTCTTCTCCATGCCAGGCTGCTGAGTAGATAGACCTGTTAAAAATCAAGATCTCCAATGTGAATGTACTTGGAAGTCTTCCTATTGTTTTCCCAGTCATCTCTTTATTTTTGTCCTATTTTTCATAATGCTATGAAAATATTTCACCATCTTTGCATGTCCTTGTCAACCATTTTCTAATTTTTTTGAATAGATGACCTTGTGTCTGACTTCACAGAGAAAATAGAAGTTACAGTATAGTAACTATCTAAGCTTCCTGCAACCAAACTTATCTACCTGCAACTATATCTTGCCCCCACCAAGACTACTTCAGTGCTGCAAGGGAAATATTTCTGAGGTTCAAATATGGTCGCACTTCCCCAGGATTAATGCCTTTCAAAAACTCCCCTCTTGCCTTTGGAAAAACTTAAGGCTTCTTGGTACAACTTAAAATGTTTCTTAGTGCTGTAGCTCTTGTTTGCCTCTCTAGCTTCATTTATTACTGATCCATGGTATCCTCAGCTCAGCCTCTACTGTCCAGCTGTAAAAATTCTGTGCTCTTTCTTACCTCCTGATTTTTAAACATGATATACCTTTGCTAGGATCCTCACTTCTACTTCTCACCACCCTTGTTCAGATAACTCCTATTCTTTTTTAATGTCCTAAGATCTTTATTCCTCAAGAAACCTTCCCTGACTGTGCCAAGTGCCAAGTGTTATGTACCATTTATCTGTTCTTCTGCTACTGATGTTAGCACTTATTATTACATATTTTTATTATCTGCTTCATTATAAAATACAGTAAGATCTTTTAAGGCAGGGATTGTCACTAGTTTACCTTTGTCTCTCTTGAGACACTTCGAAGAAACCTGCTATTTAATGGACACACAAAAAACATTTACAGAATTAATACTGAGTGAACAAGATGATATCTTAGCTGAATATTGAAAGGTAGCATTTGAAAGTTAATAACATGAAGAACTATGGGGAAGGCATTTGTGATAGAAGGAATCAAGCAAACCATATAACTCATGAGATAATGGAGAGAGGTGAAATTTGGGCGATGTGTGGGTAAAGGTCTAGAAAACTTTTGAGATTTATAGGATTTTAGCTTGTGGATGCCATTGAGCAGAATTTAGCAATCATTTTCATGATCCAACATCAGATGGTTGATTGGCTTGATGAGTTGTCTAATTAATTGGTCGGTTCAGTGAAATAGTACAATTGGCTGTGAATCTTAGGTTATAAAACTCAGTGATAGCCCAACAAATACCCCATCAATATTCTTAAAATGAGGAATAGTTTAAAAGCAGAGTATTAACTTTCTCTCACTATCAGGTCTTTCTTTAATTCTGTAGAATTCTCAGTTGTTGTCTCTCCAAGTATACTTGTATGCCTTTTTTCCTGACATGGGGATGTTGGAGCAGGTATCTTCAATTTTTTTCCTGTAAAGAAGCAAGTAATAAAGATAAATAGACTGTGTGGGCCATTCTGTTCTTAGTGCAACTACTTAATTCTACCATTTCAGCCTAAAAGCAGTCACAAACAATATGCAAACAGACAAGAGTGGCTGTTTCAATAAAGCTTTATTTATGGATACTGAAAATTGAATTTTCATGTGTTGCAAAACACTGTGTTTCATTTAACTTTTTCCAGCTATTAAAAACTGTAAAACCCATCTCTGGCTCACTGTACAAATACAGGCAGAGGACTGGATTTAGCCTGTGAGTTGTAGTATTTTGACCCCTGTGTTAGGAATTATAAACCAATATGCTCTCTCTCTTAACTTTTCTTTTGTTATTATGGTCTCTTTGAGTTTTGTTCTGAAAGATTCCTTGATACCATTTTCTAGTTTAAGAATTCTCCTCTTTATTGTGTCCAGTATAGATTTTAAGTAGTCATTACCTTCTTTCAATTTTAATGACTTAAGTTTTATTTCTAAAATGTCTAATTGGAATTTTTCCCAGACATGTTCCTGTTGTTTTTCTGCCTGTTCTTGTTTCACAGTTTCTTACTGTCTTTTAAACCAGCTTTTTCATTTTCAAGTTTTAAGTACCTTAAATATGTTTATTTTAATATCTTTGTCATGCTGTTCTAGCAAATCCATTTTATATGGCATAAATTCACAATCCTAGTGATAATTTTTCTGATGTCTTTCTTAGCACTGGATTATCTCATGTATTTTGGAATTTTCTTATACAGGCTTATTTTGAGTGGGTCCCTTCAACTGTATTTATATATCTCAGTGACTGTCTCTCCTTGAATAGTAGTTTTGTAGTTACCTCTATCTTGCCCTTTGCTCTCTCTACCTCAAGTTCAGAATCAGATCTTATAATGATATCATTGTGGACTCCTTCCCTAAGATGATATTGGGAGTGTGGCAGATCTAGGCACTGAGTCAGTGGACAGTTTAGCTAAGTTCCTATTTGTGAAGCTGCATATGCTCCTACACAGCTTCTGTGGTCCATAACCATAGAGTGAAGTTAATGAGGTAGTAGTTTCTTATTCCTCCTCAGGGAGCCTCAGTTCAGTCCTCGGTTTCAGCCTCCATTTTAAATGGAGCTGAATTCCTGTCTACAATGTTGCTTCTAGACCTGAAGCTCAGTTGGCCAGTTACTTCAGCTAAGCTCATATCTTAATATTTATGGTCCAGGAATGTTTAACTTGAATTCAGTTATTTATATTATTTTTCATGCTTGGAGAGATGGATTGCCTCAAAATATTGTTACTCTTCACCATCTTGATCTGAAATAAATTTACTTGCATATACTTTTGGTCTAACTGACAGGTTGTAAGCAACTTGAGGGTAGCACCTCTGTATATCCTGTGGCTACTATAATTGCTAGTGCTAAGCACACAGTAACTGCTTTTTTTTATGGAAAAGGTAACCACTGAAGAAGTGATACAGGTAATAACAAATGAGCAATCTAGATATATATAAAAATCAAATCTTGTTCTTTATGCTTGTGATTCTATTTGATGACAGGCATAATTAGTGCCAAACTCACTCATCCATTTATTCCATGTGTTCCATGCTTATAGGAGGTATTTGTGGACCTCAGTATAGCTGTGTATTTGTAAGTTATTCTTCTGCCTCCCATTAGCATTTGTCTTTGCACCTGTGAGCAAAAATAAATCAAACTATATAAATGCCAAGTATTATCATTTTTATCGCAACATTATTATGCTACGAGTGGTGTCAACTTAAGGTAATAATAAATGGAGATGAAGCAATGGCAGAGGCATTTCTTGATGTCCAGTTTGGCTGTTCTTGCCACATGACATGTATATACCAATATATCAGTGGAAACCTTAATTCAGGTTTTAGCACTCTATAACTTTATAAAATTGCTTTTCTACTTCAAGACTTTTAGGGGTATAGCAGTCTTAACTGTCCAGCCATCTCCCTGGGAATGTCAGCCTTGTTAGATCCTAGGGGGCAGAAGCCTGGTAGACTGACCAGGGAAGACCACCTATAGATCAGTCTAAGACTCACTGTGGTTTCTTCTTTGTCCAGTTTGACAAGGTTCCAGAGACAATAGCTCCTTCTTCTGAATTCTTCTTTCTTTGGGGCCCAGAGAATAAGAACTTGCTACTGCTGAGAACTTCCCAGCAAGTTGAGAAGCAGCTGCCTTTCCGGGGGAAGAAGTACAATCTGCCTAATACAGGTGTCTCTTTGGAAGTGTGTAGAGCTTGTTGAGATCCTCACAGGGAACTTTATCTAACAGAGAACCCATGAATATGTGTTAGGTATTTTTATTATTATTAAGAGATAGTTTACTCACGTTAAGAGCCATGCTAAGTGTTGGAGAACAATTTATATTTCCAGCTAGAATAGTAATATTGGGAACTTACTGAGATGATAGAGTAATCTTGTTAGCTAGACTACTTTTCTATATTGAAAACATAAAGTATTCTGCATCAAATCATATAATCTACATTTTCCCTTTCTCTCTTTAATTTGATTATGAACTATTACCATGCTTTGCCATAAAATATGAAAGTTTTACATTTTGATAGTTTTTCAAACGCTGATTTTACTTTCTGTGCAAATACTTCATATCATTCCAGCATAATTATTTAGCAGCCTTTTCGGGTTAATTATTGTCATTAACAATATGAGTCCTATGAGGGAATATCAATTAAAATATGCACAGCTGAACTTTCAAATGAGTAAATAATTTAGTTTTGGAAAATGACTGGAAACAGCAGGGTAACAGTCAAAAGGGGAACAATTATTTTAATGCTTATTTGACAAATGAGTCATTTTTACAGCAAATTAGAGTCTTATCATAGCACCCCTACTGGTTACCACAGGAAAGCTGTTAACATGAGTTTTTAAAATAAAAGCTGTTAAGTTATGCATGCAAAGTTAAGGAAATCATCTGTATGAAGAAAAGGTGATTAGGATATGCATTGTTAGCTGAGGGAATACTGCCACTGGGATCTAATTAGGGCCATAAATCACACAAAATGATGTGTGTATATAAGGTTTGAAGCATTGGAGTGATGCATGCCATTGACAGTGAGATGGATGATCCACCCACCCTGACTTTCAGGGCTGTCTTCGTCTTTGTGATGGACAGACCCTAAAGTTCTTCTTACTGACAGGGTAGAGTGGAAAGCTGAGCCACAGGAGTTTACCACTGAAAAGAATGCTTGGTAAATTCCAAAATGGAATGCCATTCCTTTCCATTAGGAGAAAGCTCAGGAAAAAAGGAATGGTGGTGATGTTTAGGATAAATAGCCTCGAATTGAGTGTCAACTTTTGTTTTGTCAATTTAGTTTTAGTTAGTTGTTTTGTTTTGTTTTGTTTTTTAACCTCAGTGATTGTACAAAGAAAGAAGGAAGGAAGGGAAGGAGGCAGGTGAAGAGGGAGGAGAAAAAGACATTCATAGAAGCCATGTATTGTTTCTAAGATATAAATAAGTCCTACTCCAGGGTCCGTACCTTTAATTCAGTGTATAGGGGAGGCAGAGCCTACCTGAGAATTTTGGAGTTCTGAGAGCAGATAATGACATGCATTCTTTCCCCGTTTCTTTTGCTGGTGTGTTTGTAGTGAACTGCTTCTCTGGCTCTCTGCTCACTCTATTGTGCCTTGAACCTCATTCCATTGGCCGTAGAATTAATGCCACATTCTTTAATCTGTATGGAAAATTGCCCCTTCTCTCTCCTACGTGGATTAAGTTGGACCCATGAAAACTGTCATTAAAATCAGAATCTAAGAAATTATCTAGACTGTTCTCAGAGCTGCTGTATCAGCATCACCCAGGAAATTGTTAAAATTGCAAATTCTTGGGCCCCTCTATAGATCTACTGAATCAGAATCTCTAGAGATGGGACCCAGCAATCTGTGTTTTCACTGGTTCTTCTAGGGACTCCACTGCATGTTCAAGTTTGATAAACACTGATCTAATCTAGCTCCTGGAGGAACTAAACTGATGCTAATTCAGGTAATTTTCAAAATGATTCCAGGAAGTCTCTAGGACTTAAAAGCCCCTTTGGAACATCAACCTTGATATTTTTCACTCCCCCATCACTCCTTGTTATCTGTAGTTGTGACCATGTACGTTCAGTGTTTTCGGGGTCTTAGTTCTTCGTGTGTAAGTGAGGGTAAATCTTTGCCTTCAGGGAGGCAGGAATTTCAGCAGATTAAATTATAAATTACCTGTCAGTTCATGATCTCTGATTTTTAATATGGTTAAAAAGATTAAAACAAGTAAAAGTAATTAACAAAATACACTTTCATTATAATTTTTGGAGCTCTTTCAAAGGGGTCAACTCTGAACTATCTCCCTTGTACAATTTCTGTAGGGGGACCCAGACTGCAATCTTTGAACTGAGCCTGGTAAGCACCTACTAAGTATCTGTACTTAAGATCTGAAGAGTTCACTTAGTGAACTCTGAGGAGTTCACTAAGGGTCACACCTTAGTATCAGCTTGCTGGGACCTAAGCCTTGGAACAAGTGACTCTGTTCCTCCCTCATTGCACTGCAACACCCAATGGGATTCTGACTTCATCTCTTTCATCACTGAGAAATATGACATTGTGTCTGTCTTGAAATTTGATTCAAATTACATTCTTTAATTTTTGGACAATATAGGACTTCTCTTCTCAGTTGTGGTCACTGTAGTCCTCCCATAGTCCATCACCATATTCCCCTGTGCTCTTCCCTATCCTGTTTCCACTGCCCCGCCCTAGCACCTCCTCCCCCCATGGGTGCCTCATACCTATGGTCAGTTTTCAAAGTTTATCTTTGATCCTTTGTTTGTTTTTTCTCTATTCCACATATAAGTGAAACCATCTGATATTTTTCATTTTCCTTCTGACTTATTTCTCTTAGCATCAACCATTCCAGCTCGATCCATGTTGCAGCAAATGGCATGAGTTTATCTTTTTTGATCGTTAAGTAGTATTCCATTGTGTATTATACCATATCTCCTTGATCTGTTCATCTGTTTTGAGGCATTTAGGTTGTTTCCATATCTTGGACATTTAAATAGTGCTGCAGTAAACATAAGAGTGCAGGTTTCCGTGTGAATTAGTGTTTTTGTGTCTTTTGGGTAGATTCCTAGGAGTGGGATAGCTGGGTTGTATGGCAGATCCATTTCCATTGTTTTGAGGAACCTCCACACAGCTTTCCATAGTGGCTGGACTAGTTTACATTCCCACCAGCAGTGTAAGAGGGTTCTTTTCTTTTGCTTCCCATCTAATGCTTAGGTCTGAGTGATTTCCTTGAACTATTTAGTGTTCACGGCATGAACTTATCCACCCAACATTTCCACCAAACCAGTTCTGCAGAATGTCCTGGCTCATTATGATGAAGTTGGCGGGGGGGGGATGAAAAATGAAGGGTCAGGTAGGGCTGTATCAGATTTTTAGCAATTACTAGTTAGATTCTATCAATGATCCAGCAGACATGGGTGGACGTCAAGACCACATTTTGGAAATGCCATGTTTAGATTTCTCCCTTTGGGCAAAGTTTTTAGGTATATGCAAGTCATGTCTAATTGGGACTTGAAGAAGGTCACTAAAATCATCTTTATTGGAGACCTGCAGGAGACATCATTTCCCTTACCAGGCCTCTCTATGGTGACCAAAACTTTCTTCAACTTCTTTCAAAAAGAAAATATCCCCCAGAAGAATCAGTGCATTTGCAGTTAGTCCAGTATCAGTTAGTTGAAGACTTTTATTTCACAGATGGTGAAGCTAAAATCTAGGAGAGGAGAGGACAGAATGAAGGCCACATGGCCAACATATGGCAGAATTAGGCACAAACTTAGACTTTCTGACTCCTGGCCAGTGTTCCATAGAGACTTCCAGTACCTAGCAAGCCCTGGAAGTCACAGTTATAATAAATATCACTTACACAGCCCTATAGGTATTGCTTTGTTATCCTCATTGTACAGATGAGGAACTGAGATTTAGCTGTGTTCTAGAACTCTCTCTATGTTATGTAGCTGGTTAACCACAGGATCTGGACTTATAGCTTATGACCTAGAGGTTCACTCATGGACCCACTTCATTGTATGTTAATGTGGATCATGGATTCTGGATAAAATGGGTACCACAATTTGCTTTTTCAATTTTGTTATTAATTTCCAGGCCTCATACCTCAAGATGTAGTAGAATGTGAAGGGGCTGTTTTAAGGGCAAGAGCCAGAGAATAGTATAATAAGAGAATGACAGAACCCCTGGTATACACATAAAGATAATAAAAAATTCAATTCCTTCTCATCCCCCAGGGTATTTTCTCCCTAGAAATGACTCTCAGAGGCCCCAAATTTTTACATTTACAGAGTTCTTACTTGACTCAGATTCTTCGGAAGAGCCCTGGTACAGCCACATAAATGCACAGGATCTTACAAAGGATCCTGTTTAATATGACAGGGAAATTGGGGTTCACAGAGAATCTTGTTTCTGTTAAAGCCAGGGCTGCTGTTGTAAGCATTAATTCCCAGACCCCAACCATATTATGAGCACATGTGCTCTAAGGACCTTGCTGTAGAGGTAGTGCTATGGCAGCAACTGACATAGCTGTTAAACACTAGGAGAGGTACTATTTGAAGAAGGCCCTCAGGATTAGAATCTTAGAATGGTCATGAGAAAGATTCCATCCATCACTGTCTTTCTCCTTTCTTGGCTCTTCCTATCAATTTTTCAGGTCACACCTCCTCTTTAACTCAGGCTACAACTCCCCCACGAAGACTTGCAGGGCAGAGGAACAATATGCCTGAAACATTGGGTTTTTTTCCTCCTTTCCCTCCCTTCTCCTCTACCCCTTCCTTCTTCCTTACCTTCCTTACTTCTCTTCCTCCTTTCCCTTCATTGTCTCTCCTTTCTCCCTCTCTTTTTCCTTCTTTTATTTCATTGGCCTTTAGGAGGGTTCTTATTTTTAAAAAGTTAGTATTTGAAAAATAGTTTATTAAGCAGTCCAATTGATATGAATTCAGCCAGTGAGCATTCAAATTAATGGAGTGAGTCTAGTGAAGGACAATTTAGTTATGAGAGGAACCATTTGCACAGTGTCCTGGTAATCCAGAGGCGTGAACAAAGGCATTAGGGATGAAGCAGGCAGGTCCACTGGATCTGTTTGTGTTAAACTAATAGTTTCTGAGCAAGAATCAGACTTTGTTCCTATCTGGAGGTTCACACTTTTGATCTCTTTTAAATCTAGGAAATCAGATTCAAACAGTTTCCTAGAACACTAGTTTCATAATCCCAAATATGGCATTATATATGTTCCCAGTCCTTTTTGAAATAATGACATGCAGAGTCAGCCTAATGTTCTGCTAACTTAAATCACTTCTTTCGGCACTTTGCCCTCCAATCCCCTCACCTCGCTCTATCTAGTTCTCTGCCTTTTTGTGTCTTTGTCAACCAGAACCTTTTCTGGCATGCCATAATTAGCCCTACTGCTCTAGTCAGCGTCTCCTAGTCAATCAAAGCTTACCTGTTGTACCTTCTACCTCGAAAGTCCGGATAGGTAACTAAAACTAATACCATGAGTCAATCACCATGAGATGTTAATGCCTGATTACTGTTTATTCACAACACTCTACATTTTAGGGAACTGCTTTGACAGGTTACTTGGCAATCCAGGAAAGAAGATATTTCAGCACTCATAGAATTTTCTACAATGTCAGAATTACAGAGTACCCCTCCTGGGCTGTTGTATTATTCTGTCTAATTGCTGGGACTGACCCCTGTAGTGGACTATTCTTTGTTGGTTTTGTTACTTGCTTATGACACCTGTTTTAATGTAAGTGTCAAAGCAATTCCAATTCAGCCTTGTGGGGAGGTTTTATTTATTAATTTTTTTAGTTAAGGTAACACTGGTTTAAAACACACTATATGATTCAGAAATATAGGGTTCCACCTCTTCAGGTGTGGATTTCCACACCACACCCACCCAGGGACCCATAGTCCATTCTGGTCCCCTTCCTCCTTTCTGTTCTACCCTCCCCTTCTTCCTCTGTAGTCTCAGTTTCGTAGTCATTCTAGGGTTTGTTTTCGATTCAATATCTGATCCTTTGTTTTATTATTTGCACATATAAATGAAACCACGTGATATTTGTCTTTCTCCTGACTCATTTTGCTTATCATTATCCCCTCTGATTCCATCCATGTTGTTGCAAATGGCAAATTGCTGAGTAATATTTTGCTATGTATCTGTAGCACATCTTCTTAACTCATTCATCTTGGGTTCTTAGGTTGTTTCCTGAACTTGGCTGTTGTAAATAGTTTTACAGTGAATTAGGAGTGCATATATTCCCTTTGAATTAGTATTTTTGCATTCTTTGGGTAGATACTTAGGAATAGAGCTGCTAGGTCTTATAGTAGATCTATTTTTAATTTTTGAGAAACCTGTTTTTTCATAAGGGCTATGCCAGTCTGCATTCCCATCAAAAATATGCAAAGGGTCCTTTCTCGCTGCTTCTTTGCCAATACTTTTTGTTTCCAGGAGGATTTTATAAGACCATCAGAGCAATCTTTGTGATAACTACTTTGGAGGTTCACATTGACAATGCCTCAAGATGTGACCCCAGATTTTCCCAATATATGCAACCTTTGAGCCAGATGGGAGAATCTAGATTTGGTGCTCTAGGTAAAGTGAGAGTTCGTCCATCTTTCTAATGAATTTGGCACCTCTTACTGGTTTTTGAGTAGCAGTGGTTACATTCCTACGTGTAGAACAAGTAGACTCATCAGACATTTAAGAATTTGTAGTAAATAGGTATAATGTGAGTGCATGGACTAGGAATGGAAGCTGAATGAAAATTAACTACTGACCACTGCAGAGGTCATTTTTCCCCCTGTTCAATCAATCATTCAAACAATACTCATCTTGATTGAACACTCACTTCACTAAACTCAAGTTAATACAGTAAGCTATGTGAAAACTTAAAACAAATGACAATACTGGCCTTGTTCTCAAGGATCTTATACTATAATCAGTGCATGAATTCCCAAAGGAATGTGGTGTGAATGGAAGAATCATCAAAATCATCCAGAGATTTTTTTTTTCAAAATGCAATTCAATCAAAATACTGTTACCTTGGTATTAATCCGTAGGAGCAAAGCCATCCCAACGTTTGTTCTGTAAAAGCACATCCCTAGATTATTCTGATGCACATGCCTATTTAAGGACTTTCAGTCAATAAGATAAGGTCATGTGAAAGGTCAAATAGCCACATGGGCCATAGGAAAGTTTGCCTAGTGCCAGTCTATGTACTGGAGTGATCGGAGGGCCTTGGAAACAAGAGGTGTGAGTTAGGTTTTGAAAGATGGGTTTGAACAGAATAGGGTAGGAGAAGGGCATTTCTTCCTTTTTGCTAGTCCTTACTATTTCCCAAAATGTTTGAACCATTAAAGCCACACTTTAAATTTTTGAAGAGACAAACCTTATCTCAGGACTAGATGATCACCTTTTCTTGGAGCAGATCCTAGACTGTGTTTTAAACACTGACTCAGATTATTCCAGTAGTTAAACAACTTTGTCAAATATTGCACTACTTAGTAATTTTGTTGAGATTTTCAGATTGTGTTTGAGAATCAAGATGTGAGTCAGGCACTAGTGCTTTACTTGCGAGTTGGTGGGGTGTTTACAGTATGACAGGCCTTCCATAACAGATCATAAATTCTGAATTTTTAAGTGTAAGAGTGCCTTTAAACCTTTTTTAAGTGGGGAAAATCTAAGGTAATATATTATTTTGCGATAGAGGTTGAGTTATCAGCCTGGTAGAGTTTCCCAAAGAGTGGGTGGGGAGTGGGAAAAAGAAGATTGGATAACTCAAATCAGTGCAGGCAGTCTTTTGGAGTGAAGAGCCCAAGGAAGAATTACAAATGTTCTAAGATACAGATTGGAACTTATAGGCAGAGGGTGAGCAATGGGATAAGCTTGGCTGCTTTTATTGGCCAGCCTCTGGATAAGCCCTTGAGGGGATGGACTTACTTTCATAGGTATGAGTGCTGCTGCAAGACAGGAGCTCTCCCTTTTTATAGATTCTTGGGAGTCGGGAATTTCTGACCAAGAGTATGAGAATGGGATATTTTTCTGTCATTAGGCTGCCCTGCTAAGAAGGAAAGATAGCCAATGTCCCTGGCTCGGAGGTGTGGTGTACCTGTTCTGATAGCACCACCTGAAGACTAGGGAAGGTGAGACTGCTGGGGAAAGGAAGAAGCCACTGGTCTAGCTGGTTCTTTGGCAGACAATTTAGAAAGAGCTGCCAGAGTCAGTCAGAGGTAAACCTAGTTATTTCTCTTAGAGAGTCACCCAAGGAGGGAGGGGTAGGTGGGTTGGGAATGAAGAGTGTACCTTTTTTCTGATGCCAGTCCTTAATCTAAATGTTATGCAATTCTGTAAAGGAACAACCGAGGAAGAACACTTTCCAGGAAATCACTCAGTGAGAGCCCCTTCTCCCTCTCACATCATGGGAGTTTCAATAGGTGGGACAATGTTTGAAAGTTTTTAATTAGAAGAGGCCACACCTTCAAGTAAGCCACTCTTCAGATTCCTTCCCAGGCAAACTCATCACTCTGTAAGTAAACTTGAAGTCACTTTTACATAAAAGTATTTAATGTGCTAACATCTTCTCTGACAATTGGACAAAAAAAATAAACAGGATCTCCTTCTGTCAGCTAGGATTGTGTTCATCTGCACGCTATAGAAAACTGGATTTTGACGGCTTAAGCTAACTCAGAGTTTGTTTTTCTCCCATAACAAAGTCAGGGGTAAGTGATTGCTGAAGTTAGTGAAGAGACTCAATAATAACAGAGTTGACCAAACCTATGAGTCCTCTTGCTTGATCATGCCCTTTTGGTCCTTGGCAAGTCCAGCTACCCCTGGGTATTCAAGAACAGAATTGTGTGAAGTCTGAGGAGGCCTATGAAGCACAATTCATCTCTTTGTAAATTTTTTTTTGAGTGGTACTCTTTTTTTGAGGTACTCTTATTTTACATCCTTACACATTTCCCCCCCAACAATATGGAATTTTTCCTTTCAGGTGTAGTCACCTTAGTTCTCCTACCACCGGAGTACCCATATCTTCACCATAGTCCATTGTGCTCTTTCATCAAAACAATAAAAGCATTAAGAAGCATCTGCCTCTGGCCTATAGAACTCTGGTCCTTGGCCCAGACCTGGACATATAGTCAGTCACATCTAACTTTTATGGAAGTTGAGAAAATGAGTTATGTCTCCCTTCAACCTTAATGGAGAGAATGGCAGGGCATAAGCTGGTTGGAAATGTCTTTTGAGTGCCTAGCTCTCTCTCTGTGTCTGCCTTACTACTCAGGCTCATTAAATTAGAGCAGTAATTCTCAGTCTTGACTGCTCATTAAATTAGAGCAGTAGGTCCCAGCCAAGGGAGCTTTCAGATGCTGGGACCACACCATACCCGAGACCAATTTATCTGGGGTGGGGCACAGGTATCAGCATTTTTTAAAGATTCCTTAGGTTAGTTCAATATGCAGTGAAAGTTGAGAACTAAAGCTGTCCCCTCCTCCCAGGGTTTTTAAAAACAATTTCTTAGGAAATGTCAATGCAGATGACCCATGAATCCTTTTGAAAAATACTGCTAAATTCTCATTCATTGACAAATTTATTTACTAACCCAGAAGTATCTACTGAATGCTTCCCTGTTTATGAGTACAAGAGAAAAGCGGAAATGGATTTATGCTTTATGCTCTTCAGTTACTTCTAGTACCTTCTGATCATACGGTACTTTACAATGAAAATACTTGTTGATATACAGTCTCTCATTTAAACTTCAGAGCAAGGCTGTGAGGCTTTATTGTATTATTATTTCTTGATACTTAAAAAGGTGAAGTGAGTTCTCCAAGTCACTTAGCTTGGAGTTGATGTGTGGTAGAGGTTGCACTGGGGAAGAGGTACTCTGTCCACTGCAATATAAAACCCATAAATATGCTGTAACTCTGTCCTTGTGCAGGCTGAAACATGTTTGTGCAAATGTGCTCAAAGTGGGTGATGCAGGAATATAACAAATATTGGTTGAACAATTACTGTCTAAAAGCTATATACTCAGTGATACATTGTATGCACTCTATTATCTTCATAAGAAGCCTATTTGAGAGGTACTGCTTTCTCCACATTACTTAGGAGGAAACTAGAAGTTTAAGTACTTACCTAAAGTCATAGTGCTAGTAAGAAAAGAAGATAGGACTTGAACTCCTGGATCTGGTTCCAAACCTATGTTGTTGTTGTTTTTTTTTTAAGATTTATTTATTTATGCATACAAGAACTGGGGTGTCAGCCAGAGGTGTGGGGTAGTGAGAGGATTCACCAGAGACAGTGGGGAGCAGAACAGATGGATCTACTGAAGTACATTGCTGAGGGGAGCAGCGGGCGAGACAGGAGAGGTCTGCTGTGCCATGTGGGAAGCTCCCTGGCTGGTGGTCGAACTTGTGCTGCAGTGGCTGCAGATAGCTTCATAGTGCTGAGACTTAACCTGCTGTGTCACCAGGAATGCCCCAAACCTATGTTCTTAATGCCAAACTACCTTGTACAGTTGAATAGGTTTTGCACTGTGTCAAAGGGGACCCACAAAGAGGTATAGTGGGAACTGAAATTTAGCCTAAGCTCAGCTCAATTCTTCACCTTGGCACAGGGCTTTATGCTCCTACAGGGACAGTGCTTTTGTAATTCCTGCACACTACCATAGTCTTATGTGTATATCTATCACTCATTAAAATTCATTAGCCACATAGCAAAGGTATGATTGTAGGATTTTTCCTTATTATTGTAGGATTTTTATCTAATTATTCTTTTTCATCAAAGTCAAATATACGTGTGGTAAGAAATTGGATAGTTTAGAAAAACTAAGGCAATGATCACCTACTCTATTCCCCCAGCCCTAGAAGAACTGCTAATTCACAAAACATCCTGTGTCTTGAAGATGCTCTCAGACTGTCTGCCCAAGGGACAACAGTGGAGCTGAATCAGAATGTGGAGTCTGGTTTCCACGGGTAGGAAGGACCTCAGAAGCTTTCATGTACTGGGAATTGCTGTAACTTTCTATCTGCCCTCTCCTTTATTCTCTTTCCGCTGTTTTTTTCCTCTACCATGTCTAGGCCCTTTGCACCTAGAATGGTATCTAGCATACAGTAGGTGCTTAATAAAAATATTATGAATGACTAAAGGAAGAGATTGTGATTATGGCTAATATTTATGTAGGACCTGACAGTTTTCAAAGTGCTCTGCATATAACTAATTCACTCTTAATATTAAATTATGGACTTGATACCATTATTGAATCCATCTCATATATGGAAGTTGTTTTCATGGTATAAAACTAATGTGTTCAGATGGTCAGATGGTGAACAGGTACCTATACTGAAGAAAACCAGAATATGTTCAATGAAAATTTAAGAAATCTTTTTTATAATTTGTCTATGATCTTGCAAGAAAGTAAAGAATGCATAACGTGGAACTGATGAAGGAAGGAGCCCCAATTACTCATGAGAACATTTTTGGAGTGAGACCTCCAAATTTTTCAAGACCTCATGGACTAGGGATCTGGAAGGAGTCAACCCAAGGAAAGGAGTTTAACAGAAAATCCTCCAAAAACAGTACTACATGGGGCTACTCCCACAGTGCAAAGGTGAATGAAAAATAAAACTAGCAACTCCTCTGTCAATTCAGTGGGCATCAAGGAAACACTCTCTAACCTTGGCACTAATGTAATGGGGGGAAAATGCGTCTCTGAAAATTGATAGCTATAAGCCATCTCTCCTGAATATTTGCAGACCAAATTCATATCACCTGGTTCCAAACCTATGTTCTAAAAAAATAGCTATTTTTTTTATTAAAAATTTCCCAGTGTCAGTAATGTCCCTATTTACTTGCAGAAGCAAACATTAATCTCTTTTAGAGGACTCTGACTTCATCCTAGGATGCAAAAACTTTCCACAGGTAAAATCCTAAGTGTTAGTAGCTTTTTATAGTGATAAGTCATTAATCATGCAAGATAATATGACACCATTAGCGAGAGCCAGCAGAAGCAACAGATAGCAAAGACCTTATAGAAACCTTTCAGGTTGTAGAAAGATCAGCCATGGGATACAGGATAATATGTTTTATTAAATAAAATAAAATATGAGTAAAGAGCAAGCACTACATTTAATATTATGACATCAACATGTTTTTACACACTATGATGTGTTTTTTAATACCAATTCTGCTATAAAGTCTTTATCTGATAAAATTTGCCATTGAGATGATATTTGCTTCAGAAAATTCTATTTTTCTTTCCCTAATATTTCTATTTGGATAGTAATTTATACATGATCATGATGTTCTTAGTTTTAAGAACCATACACTGTGAGAACAAATGCGTATTTCTGTTTGATGACTTGATGATACTCTCTGGGAGGTAATGCTTATTCACTCTATGGTGGTGATAATAATCCTACCTTTATCACGTCCTGAATAGAGTACAATGATTAAGACCTGTTTGCTGGAGTCAGACTGACTGGGCTCATATCCCATCTCTACCACTTGTTTGATGTGTCACCTTGAAACAGCTTTTCTTTCTGCCTTGGTTTCCTCATTTGCAGAAAAGGGGAGACTAATAGTACATGTCTCATAACGTTGTCAAAGGAGTAAATGAGATATAGATATTAATTTGCATTGATTTGCATAATCTGCACATGACCAACACAGAATCCATGTTAACTGTGATTGTGATTTTATAATGTATTAGTGTCTGGTCAGTCCATAAATGATGTTCTGTTATATATTATTCTTTTTTTTAAGATTTATTTATTGATGCTACAAGAACTGGGGTGTAGACCAGAGGTGTGGGGGTGGTGAGAGTATTCACCAGAGACAGAGCGGGGAGCAGAACAGGCAGATTGACTGAAATACACTGCTGAGGGGAGCAGCAGGTGAGGCAGGAGAGGTCTCCTGCACTATGTGCGAATCTCCCTGGCCTGGGATCGAACTCGTGTTGCAGTGGCTGCAGATAGCCTCATAGGTCGTGACTTAACCCGTTGCGCCACCAGGGAGGCCCCTAAGTATTATTCTTAATCAGAAATTATTTGAATTAATATCGTTAAAGATTATATCTTTTAATTTTAAGCTGGAAAATACCTGACAGTCAACTAGTTCAGTCCCTTAGCTTTATAGGCAAGAAAACGCCAGGGAGGTAGAATTTGTATCAGAGGCAGCCTTCCTGCTTTCTCGATCTGTGGAAATTCTAGTGAAGGAGGGAGTAAAATATAAGAATTTTAAACATGGAGGAAAATAAACCAAAACCATATTCTTCAATATAAAACCACTTGTGTCTCAATGACCTTTTTTCCTCTCATGGCGTAGGACTGTCAATGGAGTTGGCTAGAATTGCTGGCAGTAGACAGAGGTTTTGGGAAATGCTGAGTATGGAAGCTGCTCTCATCTCTGGGGAGTGTGATCAGAAGGAGGTTGGGTGGCGAGTCCTTCATCAGCGATATGCAGGCAAAGCCAGGCACTGAGAAGAGGTTGAACAAAAAAGGAGAGGTTTATGAGGCTGAGGCAAGGGAGAAAGAGGAGGAAGGGGAGTTAGATGCATGGGAGGAGAGAATGTAAAAGAAGAGAAGAGAAGTTTAGACATTTTGTATTATAAGAAAAAAACTTCTGTGGCCAATTAATATTTTAAAATCATGCAACTTCCATGTTCTTCTAAAGGCTTTGTACATAGTTTTGAGTGTGAATGACTGTAAGACATGCCCCCAAACTAATATGAAAAACTCCTGTCATGAAACCAATTTGAGGTTCTGTCAAATAAAACTATATAACTTTTCATTCTAAAAGATATCTGCCTTGTGTAAGGCATATAGGAAAGAGTTTTTGAACCTTTTTTTAAGTATCAGTGTTTACCAGGCTGAAAGATCTGAGTACGTTGCTAAGATAGTTGAGAGCTTAAGTAACTAATTAAGTCCTCTATAGAAATTAGTTTTAACAAGTTCTGCCAGATTTTCTTATTGAAGATAGCTTCTTGGGGATTAGGAAAGATCGGACAAAAATGAATAAAATGGAAACTTCACTGTTTGTGTTTGTAGACATATAGAAACAGAGGCTTGTTTACACTCTGTTGTCACATGAATAGAAAGGAGGAGACTTTGAGCACTGAATTCATTCCAAAAGCCTAGATAAGTACTTAGAATATCTGTTAGTGAGACAGAAAGAGAATATATGGGTATTAACAAGGCCCAAAGTACTATTTGAGTTTAAAGGAACTCAGAAGTTTTGGACAAATTGCTGAAAAGGGATTTTGATGCCAAGTTAGCAATTCAGATGCGGTGATTTAAAGAAAAGCTAAGAACTAGGAAAAAGATACTTAGTTGTACGTTAGATGTTCATTTGTTTAAAACATACTCTATGATCTTTGAAATTATTCATTTTGGCTATTGCTATCTCATATGTAGAAGACAATTCTATTTCTACTTTGTATTTTCATTCTGAAGAAATTTGTTCTAGACAACAAGGAAATATATTATTAGGTGACTGCAAGTGTAGCTGTTTTTGGTGTATCAGTAGTGTGAAAAAAGTAAAAAGGCCTAATCTATATAGAGAGAGGTATTAGTAGAGCTCTACTTCTGAATTTTAGGCAAAGAAGCCCAAGGTTTTTGTTGAATCAAGTGACTGTAGCAGGAATGCCACTTGGTGGCAGCATACTTAAAATGTGCCTACTTGTTTTGAGTTGGGATGGTGAATAAAGTTCTTTTAAAAGTTGAAACTGTGAAGAAAAG
>PVIJ01009667.1:31522-49150 GCA_004024925.1 Scalopus aquaticus
CTCTCTCGCTCTCTCGCTCTCTCGCTCTCTCGCTCTCTCGCTCTCTCGCTCTCTCGCTCTCTCGCTCTCTCGCTCTCTCTCTTTTCTTTTCTTTCCTCTTTTTTGCTATATTCTGTCTAGGTCTTTAAATTGTCTATTTATTTTGGGGTTTTGCCTCAAATTTTTTTATTGTGTGTGTGTATGTATATATATATACGCACACACACTTATATTTCAGTTATTTAAAAAAATATCTCTTTCCTTCCCTTTTGGGGGCTAGCGAGGGGGAAAAAAAGCTTGAGTTATAATTGACCAAACTTTTGTAGACCAGGGAAATTATTCTCTCTTTTGGCTCTTTAATCACTGGATCACAGAATTTAAGTGAGAAAACTATGGATATTTTCTTTAGAGTAGAAAAATATTTCAATGTCAGTTGTTTTCTTTGTTAGCTTGTTTTGTTTGTTCTTAACATGAAAATCCCTGTTTTGAACTAAATGAACTACTGGACTGTTTTAGGCTTAGCTCAGAAAGTATTTTGTTTCAGATTTGTCTTTGATAACATGAGAAAAATGTATAAGGTCAATACTAGCTGAACCAAGGTTTGTTACTGGGTTTAAATTTGGAGGGAAAAAATATTCCAGTTGGTGATTTCAAATGTTAGTATTTGTGTTTGCTGCAGTTTACGTTTAACTTTGTGTTCTGGTGTAGTAGATTTAAGTTCCTCATAGGAAATAACAGAAATGTCGAAAATGTAAATATAGATATATGAAACATCTTTAATTTATGATACACTAAAATAAATTATTTTAGTTTTACTGGTATTTATGGAACATGCTTGTGCCTCTCAGCCTTCTTCTGCACTATACACATGATGATTTGTAATCTTGAATTTATTGGGCTCATGTAATTCCTGCTTATTCTCTAACAAATGAGAACCTGAGGCACAGTATGTCACTGTCTGGCTCTCTGGCTGCCACCTTCTTCAGGTGGCAACAGGGTCAGGTTAACAAATTTTGTACACACATAAAGCACAGGATTATTACCTAGTACTAATAGTTAGGTAATGATTTGTTACAGGAACCTACCATGTGTTTGGCTAGAGTAGTTTATAAATAAGCATCTCATAAAAAAGTGGAAACCTGAAAACTCTGATTGTCATCTGAGGTCAAGCCATTGTGCTTCAGTGATAAATGGCCTTTAAAATGGGGGGGGGGGTTATTATGGAAGGCCCATTCTAGCCTTAAGCTCTTCTGCCTTTTGAGAAGGATGGCATACTTCATATGGGGGGCCAGGAATATTAACGATCCTAGTCGGGGGAAGCCCTGAGCTTCAATTTAAGCAAACTGTCCAAGATCAAAGAGCCAGCTGACATCTAAAATTTTATCTACAGACCCTTTGGTTGGTATGTTTATATCAGCAGCCCTTAACAGGAGTGGCACCTCCTTCCAAATGACATCTGGAATTTTGTGGGAACACTTTTTGGTTGTTAAAGGATCGGTGGGCAGGAGCAGCCATGCAAGGACAGTCTTAGCCAAAGAGAGCTGTCTCTCCTGTACAGCTTATAAATACCCTGCTGGGCATTCATGTACATGAAGTGTTTATCCCTGCTTATGCTTGTGTGACCTACGTATACTAGTATCCCTGTGCATTTGTAGTGTTGTGTTCTTGGTGGTTTGCTCTAAAGGGGCAAGTATCTCACAACTTCATTATTTCACAGCTTTCCAGAGTGGTTGTGCCCAGAATTTACACACTGAAGTACACATTTGCATTTTTAATATAAATTACACATCTTTTACTTCTTTTTTATATTATAGCTAAGACTTTAAATTTTTGAATTAAGTGTATAGGTAGGTTATGCTATCTACAAATTTTATTTTGGACTGGGAGATGGGTGTTTCTAAATAATTGTCATCAGAAAAGGGGTACTCTGGATGGATGTCAAAAATCAAACCGATGGTATCGCTGAGGCCCCTACTCTCAGGCGATAGGTTACAAACTGATGGCTTACAAATAAAATTCAGGCCACAGATGTGATTGATGTGATCTACAGAATACTTCAAATAACGTTCAAATGTATTGTCCACATTTAGAACTAGATCTTTCAAGTAATATTTGCATTTCTGACTTTCTTTGGAAATTCTCATAATAAAGAGATTGGGATGGTCTTGGCTGCCCCATCCCCTTTGGAGGATGTCAGCTGTCGAAATCAGTGTGGGCCTACCTTGGCCAGCTTGACTCACTGGCATTTCTGTCTGGTCCCCATGAACAATTACATTTGTTTCAGACACAGTGTGACTTGTTTAGTAAAGATGACCCTGCTGCTGGTCACCCCTCTTTTTTTGTTCAGCATGGTATAAGTTGTGCTGCAGAGAATAGAACCCATCTGTAGTGTAAATGCTCCATCCCCAGACTTCCTTGCCCACCTAATTTATCTGGCTCCTAGTCCATGTGTCCCAGTCACTACTGCCACTGAGATTTGGCCCCATACTTGTGGTTTAGATTCGGGAGGTTTTCCTCTCGATGCCAAGCCTCCAGAATCATCCTTGCCTTTATAACCCCATGGCTAATACATGACTTGTACCGCTTTGGGAACAAAAGAATCTGATATTTGTCAGATAGATATTCACTGTATTAATTTGGTGTTTGAGCTTTAAAGTTAATGCTGAAGAGGTGGATCCTAGTAGTTGAGAACTTTCTTTTTTTGAAGAGGAAAATCACTGCTGGGAAGAAAGTGTGAAATACTCTTAAAATCATTTGCTGTGATTTCCTCTGCACAGGTTTTAGTTATTGTATTTTCCGGTTGTAGAATGAGGAGATAATTAAACTCTAAAAAATGGCATATCTAGAAAGAATTATACATGCTGCATGTCTGTGATGAAATTACATATATTTTGAAATCACATTCATGGAATATAGTAAGAGGTTCTGAAAATTTGATAAGTGAGTGGCAAATCAACTTATTTTTTATGTTGTTTTATTTTTGAAACTCCAACTTGTCTTTGAAATTTCTGTGATATTTTATTCTCTTAGGAGCGGGTCTATCTGGGGGAACACAACAGCCTTTCCACTTGTTGGAATCCTGTCCAGGTCGTCAGACAGTCTTGAGTAGATCCCTCCTCCTGAATAAAGAGAGGCCCAGTTGGTGAAGCAGGGGGTTAGACAGCACCCCCTGTTTTACTAAAAATAGTGCAGTGAGTTAGTCACCTCTGAGAACTCACATACCATCCTGCTTGTAAGTACAGGAGAGTGGAAATGTGTACAGTTGAAGTTAAAACCACATTTCAATAAGTGCCTTTGTAGTTCCTTATATTCCATGGCCCTCACTGACCAAGTCTCTAGAACAAAAAAATCATCATTGCATGTGGGTGGTCTTCTCATCACTTGTGCTAAATCAGACCTTTATATAAAATAAGCACTTGATAAGATCTACGGAAGGAAAATTTGGTTAGTTCTAATAGAATCTCAAGGTATTTGTTTCTTTTTTTCACTCATTTAATCTGAAGATATATCTTTTTTCCCCACTTTCTTCAAAATCTTTAATTTTCTTTATTTTTTGAAAATGTCTTTTGTAGTTGTTGTTGAGGTAATGCTGGTTTACAATAGTGTATATAATTTGAGGGAATACGTTTATACCTTTTCAGATGTAAGTTTTCACAACACACCCACAACCCAAGCACCCAAAATCTACCAGAAAGTTCATTGAACCCCCAAATTTACTCCCTGCCCCCCATCCTCCTCCTCTGGTAGCCTCAGTTATGCAAGTAGATTTCTAGGGTTTGTCTATTGCTTTGTTTTGTTTCTTTATATTCCACATAGGAGCAAAAGAATCTGATCCTTGTCTTTCAACTTATGATTTATTTTGTTTAGCATGATCACTTTCCATCCATGTTGTTCCATCCATATTGTTGAAAATGGAAAGATTTCACCTTTTTTTAAGAGTTTAGTGGTACTCCATTGTGTATATTTACCACATCTTCATTATCTACTCATCTCACATTAATCAATTAGGTTTCCAATGTAAATAGTACTTCCATCAACACAGGAGTGCATATTTCCCTTCAAATTAGAGTTTTTGCATTCTTCGACTACAAAGCAAAGGGTAGAATTGTGGGCAGGGCAATTTTTAGTCCTTTGAGGAACCTCTATACTGTTTTCCATAGAGGGTAGACCAGTTTACATTTCTACTGTCAGTGTATGAGAGTTCCTTTCCTGCACACACTCACCAATACTTGTTCCTTTTCTTTTTTGGTCTTCACCATTCTCATAGAGTGAGGTGGCATCTCTTTGTGGTTTTGACTTGCTTTTCCACCTGGTGGTAATGGTGAAATTTTTTTATGGAAGTAAATATTTTATTTTTATTATTCTTAAAGATTTATTTTGTTTATTTATGCATACAAGAGCTGGGGTGTAGGCCAGAGGTGCAGGGGATGAGAGGATTCACCAGAGACAGAGTGGGGAGCAAAACAGGCAGATTAACTGAAATACACTGCTGAGGGGAACAGCGGGTGAGACAGGAGAGGTCTGCTGCGCCATATGGGTCAGCTCCCTGGCCAGGGATCGAACTAATTCCTCTGTGGCTAGTGATAGCTTGATAGCACTGAGACTTTAACCCCTGTGTCACCAGGGAGGCCCCAATGATGATGAACATTTTTCATGTTCCTATTAGTCATCAAGTTCCTTAAATTAATTACATCCATAATGGCCCTTTTTCCAAATAAGGTTACATTTTGCAGGTCCAGGAGTAAGACATGGATATCTTTTGGGGGACTAAAAGATAGTTCAGCCTCCCACAGTGCATGTATGTACTTGTGTAGAATTAAAAAGATTAAAAAAATTTTTGAAGAATGGGTGGAAAACAATGTCCTGGGTTGCTGTGTCAAGACCCAGGTAGGAGGTGACTGGCCTTATCAGGAGGAGATGACAGTAGCAGGGACTGGGGAGGTGGTGATAGAGGTGAGAGGAGTGGAAAGGAACTGAAATGCAATCTGGATGCAGTTTTTACAAGTGTCTGGCAGCTCAGGTGAAGATGAAGAGGGGGCAAAGGGAGAAACAAGACTCACGTTTATGGCTTAAGAAGCTTAGGGGAGCCTGCACTGAGATGGGGAGTTCTTAGGGAGGAACAGGTTTGGATTTCAGCTATAACATTCTTGTAAAGTGCTAACTAAATATAGTTTCAGCCTTTTACAACGTGATCAAAATGACTGAGCTGGAAGTATTTAGCATTTTAATAAACTGAGTAGTTTCTCAATGAGGGCTATCAAGGTCTGGGAAAGAGATTTCTCTAAGATCACAAGGATGGCAAAATGTTTAGTAGATGCTTTGCAGGGCACCTGGCTCTGTCACCGGATTGAGGGACCCAAGGTGATCCCAGACAAGTACCCAAATGACTGCAAATGAGATGTGCCGGCAGTGGCTCCTGAGTCTGGTTCTGCGGGTGTGGTGCCCCTGAGCCTGACCTCTGGCATCTGCTCTCTACATTGATGGAGCTCTCATATTATAGCTTCTTCATGTGTTCATAGTGTCTTTTTACCTGTCCCCCAAATAACAACAATATAGGGAAAAAAAAAGTTTTCATTTGCAAATTCTGTACTTTTCTCTGGCATAGCAGGGGCTTTGGAGTTAGGCACAGGTCACAGGTTGGAGGCCAGCTCTGCCACATGCCATGTGACCTTGACCTTGGGCTAGTCACCAGCTTCTCCAGGCCTGTGCTTCCTCGAGGGATTGTTGCAAAGGTCAGAGTATGTGCTCAGTAAATATTTGATATTATTACTATTAACCAGCTTAGCTTCATAGCTTTCAGATAGCTCTCTGTAGTTTACTTTTTATTTGGAAAGGCTAAAATTTAACAATTCCTTCATAATATAAAAAAGCCCAAAACAATTAATCTATCTTTTTTTTTTCCTCCACCCTTGAGAAGACTGCTTTTAAAGATTGCTTATGAAGAAAAATTGGAGTATTCCTTCAAATGACTTTCAACCTTTTCCATTTTTGTCCACACTCAGGTGCAGTTTTCTGGAAAATTACTGCGGAACAAGCCACCTGTTTTAACTCAAGTTTTCTAGATCCCTGAGGCAAAAAATTACTGGAGGGAGGAAGTTTCAGGGAACAGTGATTATCACCTAACTCTTCTCGAGGATTCCTTAGTGCAGACTTTGCAAACAAGTCAGTAAAAAGCCTGTGAAATTTCACCTGGCCTGATCTCCCTTTCTTTTTAAAGCTAAATTATGTCCTGATTATGTATGTCTTTGCCCCCCACACCCCTTTTTTGTTGTTGTAAAGACAGAAATCCAGCAAACAAATTCCATGCAACCACTGTTGTCACATGAATTGCCCAACAATTGCCAAAATTGTCTGGCCTCAGTTTGCAAATGAAGACAACCCAGACTGATGGGAACATCTTACTTGTAAATGTTAAACAGTTGAATTATCAGATAGTTAAAGAGTTGTTTAAGCATGAAGACATGGTTACAGAAGAAGGAAAAGGCATAATCATCATGAGATGTTATTTCTTTGGTTTTTTTTCCTTCTCTTTTCCAGTGAAATGAGATTTTCCCCCATGACCGTGGTGACTTTAACAATTTAGTGCCTTTTTTCCCAGATGCTAAACTTCTGAGTTCCCAGGCTGCTTCCCTTAAAAACACTAGTCCTTCCCTAGTCTCAGGGGTTGAGAGTTCTCTGTGAAAACAGCAGGCTCCTCTAACAGGATTCCTTTCTTTAAATGAGCTCTAGATTTGGTCTAGGAGAGATCTAGTTCCTCTCTCCCACTTTCTTTCTCACATTTATTTCCCAAGACAGCCCTGATGATGATGTCTGTGAATTCAGTTCTTCAGCTCATGATTAAACTGTGTCTGAGGAAGCAAAACTGTAGGGTTACCTCCTGGATTACCTCCTCTAAGTGCAGGACCTGCAACATCAATGTTCTTGGGCTCTACCCCAAATCTCCTGCACCAGAAACACTAGGGCCATATAGTCTGTGCTTCAACAAGCCCTGAATGTGATTGTGAGATTTGAGAGATCCAGTTCTTGCAACAATTCATAAAAATTGAATCAAATTATCTTGCCTCTTCCCAGTTCTTGCTTTAGAGATATACAAAGCAGACAAGCAGAGTCAAATGCAAAGTGTTTTATTCTGTCAGGTCGCCTCTGACTGGCAGAAATGCTGCTCCTGTGTTCTCACCCCTCAACAAGACGAGTGTCTGGAACACTTACTTCTGTGTCTTCAGCCTAGATGAGTGGGTGGTAAAGGGGAAAGTCACTGTCCCTTTTCTGTTTGAAAATATTTAGTTTGAGTGATGTGAAGATTTCAGTAGACCTGTGACAAGATCGAAGACCATAAATTATTTAACAGTGGTTCTACTTTTGTGGAATTATTTAAAGTATCATAATTGCAGTTCAGCTTCCCAGACTTCATTTTCAAGTCTGGAATTCTTTTGGGAGCTATCATAATCACTGAAGAGTATAATATTACAGGCTGGGTATAAAAATATCTTTTTAATGACTAGCAAATTTTTGAAATGTCTTGACCTGAGTGGAGACCAAATATAAACCAGTGTCTTTATCAAGAAGGGAAAGACTAAATTGTCACCACATTGTTATTCTTGTTGAATTCTCCACTCCTTAAAATGTCAGTTGATTAAGATAAAATTTGGAAGGTATGCATAGGTGTCTTAGAATGGCTGCAGTTTTGTGGTTTTAATTTAGCTTGTGCACTACCTGAAAGTCAACTGCAGGTGATTGATGACATTGATCCCATGTGACTCTTCTCAGCTGACCAGGATAGTAGGATCAGGCCTCACAGACAAAAAAAAAAAAAAAAAAAAAAAAAAATTTCTAAGACATTAGGCAAATGGTCATTTTAGTTTTCCTCTGTAAATCAAATAATTACTTGCTACACATATTTTCCAGTTTGTTTTAACTTCTCTGACATTTAACCTACGAGTCATAAATTCAGCTGTGTGGATTTATGTTTCAAAATACTATGTGTTCTTTTCATAGAAAAGGCAGAACAGGTTTTGCCAAGCTTATAACCTCACAGGTTTAGAGTTTTGAACCAAAAACTTGAAATTCTTGTGATGTCAACACTATTTGCAAAAGCAGCTAAGAATCTAAAGAGATGACTCTTGTCATCAATTAACTCTTTCTGAACCAGGTTCCTAATTAATTTTAAGCCACTCAACCACAGATGTACTGTAGTTCTCTTGAAATCCACAAAGTAACAGGTCAGATACCTAATTAACTCATACATTTGAGGCTTTACTGACTTTTTACTCCCTTTTTAAAAAATTAGAAATCATTGAAATATGTGAAATGTGTCTCATGTTCAGTGAGCCAAGGACAAAAAGTAAGAATATATTGTACAGTCCACAAAATGCAGTCTGTTTTGTCTTTAACCCTTGCGTATTGCGTATATTCATTCAAAGGAGACAGTCCATGATGAAAGCTGCAACATTTTGTCAAATTTCCCCCACTTTTCTGACATTGTCATGCATTGCCTCGCTGTTTGTTTCAGAAGTCTGTCCCTGCCCCCCATTCCTGCCATGGACCTGCAGATACCCTGGCTCTGAAAATGAAAGGTTACCCCTGCCTCCCCTTTCTCTTCTTGTCACTCTCTTCCTTGCCTAGTCGTAACTCTTCCATTAGCCTCAGTTCACACCAGGAATTCATGGGCAGGTGGGTCTTGTTGATCTGAAAGCAGAGTCAATCCCATGATTCTCAAACCCACGCTGATGATCACACACTGCTAGGGAAGGAGGGACCTGGCGGTTCACCTGGTTCATTCGGTCCATTTGAACTGGTTCAGAAAGATTATCCAGAGACTCTTAGAAAGCCTTTGGTGACTCATTTCTCAGGGTTTGATTTTTTCCCTCTCCTCCCGTTCTAGAGCAGTAGATTTCTAAACCCACATCATCTCAATTAATCCCTCTGTTTACATACTTCAGTTGGCTAATGGAGCCCAGATTTAAAACTAGGAACTTTGATTCTAAGTTTAGCTTCCCACTATGCTCTGCTGCCTCTTAAATCTTAAATCACAGAAAATACTATTGTGAGTGTGCTTCCCAATTGAGAAACATTTTCTCATATAGGACATGATGGGTATAATCTTTACAAAGCCTCATGAGGTGATGTATTAAATGCAGATGAGGAATTTGAGGTTTAAGAGACTAAACTAGTTGTGCAATATCACCCAGATATGAGGTGAAGTTTGCATTTGAACCCAGCTTATCCTTAGCACCATTATGTTGTGTAACCATCCCAGACCGGGCAGGTTCATTGTTGGTTCGGACAGACGAAAAGAAAATTTTGGAGCCTTCGGTGTATTTAACTGGCCTTTAGTGCTGAATCAGGGAACCAGACTCACAGGCAGACCAGCAGGCAGGGATGCAGCAACAGCTTCAGCCCCCAAGAATCTCCCCTTTTATCCCTAGCTCTCCAGCCCAGGTGACTGTATTTACATATGCGCACACCCAGTGCTAGCTGGTTTCTCTGCCCAGGTACCCCCTGCTCATGCTCCCAAATGCCCCTACCATATCACATGTGGTTAGTGAAACCTGGGAGGAAAACAAGACCTCAGGGAGCAGCTGTAGAGGTTAATGGCAGTGGGAGGGGGTAAAGAATCTTGAGTACCTGTGTTCTTCACACATCGCAAACACCATTTGCCTTCCATGTGACTGGTATGCTACTTATAGAATGATGTGAGACCCCATTTCAAGGGTCCGAAGTGAGAACAGCATGGATCTTCTTATCTGAATCCATAGATAGTTTTGCTATTTGCTACCTGCAGGATCATGGAGAAGTTACTTCATGTCTCTGAGCTCTCATTTCTTCATCTGCAAAATGGAGGTGTGACCTCCTTTGTAGGGTTATGAAGAGAATTAAATGATATTACAATGTAACACCCCTGAAATAAAGTTCCTACTCAGAAAAATGTTAATTCTTTCTCTTTATTCCCTTTTCTCTCTCCTATAGGGTAAGACATATCTTCTGTCAGAGGATAATACTTCCAGAATCTGACTCTGGAACTAACAAAGTACCGTAGACTAAGTGGCCTAAACAGCAGAAATTTATTATCTTACAGTTCTGGAGACCAGAAATCAGAGATCTGAAGTGTTGACAAGGTTGATTCCTTCTAGTGCGCTAAGGAAGTCCCATGTTTCTCTCCTAGCTTCTGGTAGTTTGCTGGCAATCTTGGCATTCTTTGGCTTGTACAAACATCACTCATACCCTGCCTGTGTCTTCACATACTGTTCTCTTTATGAGTCTGTCTCCCAACTCCCCTTTTTATAAGGACATCACAGTGAATTAGGGCTCAACCAGATGACCTCATTTTAACTTGATAACCTCTGTAAAAACTTGTCTCCAACTAAGATCACATTCTGAGGTATTGGAGTTAGAACTTCAGCATATGAGTTGGGTGAAGTGGGGCACAAAATTCAACCTGTAACACAGCATAAGTGGGTGTGATGCTGGTTGGAGATGTTGACAATATAATAGATTAGAATTAGAATATTCTCCTGGATTTTTTTTTTTTTTTTTTTTTTTTTTTTTTTTTTTTTTTTTTTTTTTTTTTTTTTTTTTTTTTTTTTTTTTTTTTTTTTTTTTTTTTTTTTTTTTTTTTTTTTTTTTTTTTTTTTTTTTTTTTTTTTTTTTTTTTTTTTGTCGTCTGTTAGCTGCAGGCTGTAGAGAAATAGTGACTTCCTTTATATCCTGGCCCCTTGGGGAAAATTGAGCTACTACAATAGCAAGAAGCAAGTTTCTAGTGAGTCATGGAATGAGCCTTGTCTCTGCAAGTATGAAGACTCACTTTACACACATTCTTTAAGATGGGGCAGCCAGGATGCATATTGCCTGTATGGATTAAGAAATGACTGAGGGCAGAAAATTACATGTCCAAATTGCAAAGAGGTTAAAAATAACTGGTCTGGGTACAAATTTTTCATTGAGATCATGTATTCCTTTCCAATTCAATCATAAAATTTTTTTTTAGAGTTAACACATTTTATTGGTCACCATGTAACAGGAACATATATGTTATCTTGCCTGATTCCTAAAACAATATCTAAGGCAGTGTTTTACAAATCAGGAAACCAATGCATAGAGAGGTTAAGACTCTGGGCATTATGGGTTCTCTGACTTCTAGTGGTTGTTCCTATACTATAGTTAGTCTCATCGAGGGACTTTGCTTGGGTGCAAGTCCAAGGAAAACCTGTTCACATGCAGCTCCACTGGAATTAAACAAGCATCTCTGCATTGACAGAAATTATAAAGCCTTTTGCATGTAGCATTATAGCCCATGAGAGACCATTCCAATCGCAACTCAGTCAATCTTATCATCCATGGTTTGTCTACACAGTAGCACAATTGGCAGAAACACAGGAGTGTTGGTTACTCTGATTACAGTGACTTTGGGGACCATGACTGATTAGTTTAGACCAGAATTCCAGCCACAATAGTTCTGGAACCTTGTACCACCGTGACAAATGTAGAAATAGTCACAGTCAGAAACTGCATCCATCAGACATACATTTTGTTTATATTGGACTCTGAATGGACTTGTGGTTTTGACTCTATACAATTATCATTACTCCTAACACAAGGAGTAAACACATTATAGAGTAAAATTATTCCACTGAGGGCCTTCAAAGTGATAGCTTACTCTGCGAATAAGGTTATTAGTGTCAGGCTTGGGAGGGGCCCTTTAGACTTCTACTTGAGGTGTGGGGAAAGGAACCTCCCTTCTTCTAACATGTTAAGGACTCTTCTGTTCTTTCTAGGACTTTCTGGATTTCTGTGTTGTTTCTATACTTCGCTAAGGAGATTCCTTTGAAAAGTCCTCTTGAAAAGCGAATACTCCAATAATTATCAACTAAACTTTGAGAAACTGCATTATTTAACATTGCCTTGTTCAATCTAGCCTACCTTGCCAGTGTCGCTGCATGGAAAAAGAAAGGGTAGCAGACATAATAAGCACAAAATCAGTTTTTCTTTCTTAGATTTTAAATTTCCACAGGAATAAACGACCTTAAAATTGGATAGAGCCACAGAGCTTACTTGGTGCCATAGGGACAACTTTTTATCATTTCCCAAATATGGCATTTTGGCATCTTGTGATATAGTTACGGCTGATGTATATTATATCCTTTGAGATTTGACAAAACTATTAGTAGAGGTGATCACAAAGGGTGGTTCAGGTAGCACGCAGCCTCCTGCCATTTCTCCTTTCCTTGATTCATTTTAGATTTAAGCTGACGTTCCTAGCCACATGGGGTCCTTGTGGCAGCTGCAAAGCCCAGATGTCCAGCTGGAGAAGTGGGGCCCGGATCCTGTTCATCTGATAGACATTTAAGCCTGGAACAGGGGAGGTTGGCAGCTGAGTTGTTGCTCCTCATGTTCCTTTGAGTTGATCAGGAGTAGGTATGTTGGCATTTTCTGATCTGTTTCTTTCCACCCATAAAGATCAGTAGAGAAAAAGAGAAACAAACTCTGTTCAAATCCAGGAATAATTTGAGGTGGTCATTTGTTCCTGTTGGAACTAGATATTTTCTATTGGTCAGTAGTAAAAAGCAGATACAAAGCAACTCTCCCCACATCATCAGTTGTCCAAATGAGAAGAAAGCATTTAAATTAACAGGAAGCCTAACTAATAAATATGATGTGAGCCAAAAAGGAAATTGTGGATAGTAGATCTGAATATTTAGAGCTAATCAATGATTTAACAGATTTCTTTATGAAATTAAGATTACACTATAGCACATACATGCAGAAGGAGATTCACAGCCTTAAAAACCAGAGTCGCCAAAAGAAAGAAACTGTTTTCAATATTCAGGCCTAATAATACCCGTACAAAGTACTAGATTTCACTGCCTTCACAATTTAGATTTTATGTGCTGCTTATAAGAGGGTAGAATTTTCTATGTGTTGTTTAGTTACACAAAACTTATCCAGGTGATTTTTGTAAAATATTGTTAAGATCTTTATTGATTTCAATATCCCTGTCAGTTACATTGAAATCTTTTATCTTTATTGAAGATATTGGTGAAAAAACAACTAGGAGAACATAGGTTATAATTTACACCTGGACTGTCTAGTCATGTCTAAGAGCCTTTACAAATGTGACTATTTAAATTAAAATTAAATAAAAAATGCAATTCAAGTGTTTTGGACAGTGCAGATGTAGAACCTTTCTATCATGGCAGAAAATTCTAGACAGCTCTGATCTAGAGGGTGTTTTCTTCTTTTGCATCTGAAACCTTTGAAAAACTTCTTTCCTTTGTCAGCCAGAATTTTCAAGAACTTCCTGCACAGCCCGAGACAGTGGAACAAACAGCCTGTCTCTGTTGTCAGATAGGAAAATTCTAAATAGCTTTATCTTGTGGAAAACATGAGTCCCCATTGTGACTTGGTGTCTGAATGGTGTGGCAGCAAGCAGTTAGTGCCAGTCTGTATCGATATTAACAGTTGGCATCTGGGAATTTTATATCTGGTCCCTGCCAACCTAAACAGGAGGTTAGAGAACATTTCTTCAAAGGGGGAAGATAGTAAATATTTTCAGTTGTGTGAGCTATACTATGTGGCAGCTACTTAACTCTACCATTGGTGTTCAGAAGAAACCACCAGCCAAGGTGAAACAATAAACTTAGCAGTGTTCCAGTAAAACTTTATTGACAAAAATAGATGTGGGTGATAATTTGCCCACACTTGTCCTGGAATACTCTAAGTACTCATCATGTCTCAGAATTTGCTCAACACTGCAATTAATATATTGGCCGAGACTTACCAATCTTTGCTCAAAATTCTCATTCCAGTGCTTTAATTAAAAGGTATATAGCCATTTATTTCTAACTTGCTTCTTTTGGGATCTGCCCAGGTAAATACAATACATACTGTTAACCTCCCTACAGTATCTGTCTTTGACATTAGATAAATTGTTTTATTTTTAGCTATATATCCTGAGATGACCTATCTCAGGATAGAAACTACCATAGGAAAAAAGTGGACCTTGGAGACTGTGCATGGGTATTAGGCTGGGATTTTATTTTTTGTTTGTTTATGATCATACTGAAGTCTACATTAGGTAAAGATGGTGCTCAAACTAGTGAGACTAATCCTACTTGAGGTGCTTTTGAAAAAGATGAGCTACTGCCCTACAATAACCACTCCTGTGCTTTTCATCATTTCTCTTATATTTTATAACATTAAATGGTTCTGGGAGTCGTTGTAGAAGGCCCAGCCTCAAAACTGCTCTTTTAGCTCATCCACTGATTTTAAAAGCATCTGCTTCCCTATTTTTACTTTCTTCCTGCGTAAAATACTTGGGGTATCTTTTTCCTATACCAAATCCTGACTGATGGAATAGTGTATATGATTTCTATTAATTCCGAAATGTATCTCAATTGATCACCTTTTCTGGGAGTTTGTGTCTCTAAATGAATCTCCAGTTCCATTTTTCTGAACCCTTGGCTTAACTTTTCCTTCCATTGTGTTTTCAGTGTTTTAGATGATAATCTTCATCCACTTTGTGGGTGGGGAATTCTTCACTGAGTTGAGAGCCCAAATGCTAATCAACCCTCCAGAGAGTCAGACACCATTGTGCGCTATGCATACAAGTCTTAGACTAGATGAATTATGAAACTGACACCAAAGTCATGTGACACAAGACCACCATTAATATTGGAGGCAATCACAATTGGTCTGAAGCAAGCACCGATCAATCTTCTGTAACATGTATCCAATACTGTCCCATGGTATAATTATGCAGTGAGCTTCAAAGCCTTTGCTATGTTTGCAAAAAAGACAACTCATCACCTGACTTTTATGTTTTCAAATTGGATTGTTTCTGTACACTGGGATTCAGCCAAGTCATATGTGTTTTTCCTTTGATCTGTTTAACATTTTCCCAAATGCCATCTTGACCCTCTTATTTGGATCCTTAAAAGAGAAGAGGTTTTCAATGTGCTTCTTGTACAGCCTTGCCCAGAAAGGTTTCCCAGTTGAGCATTTATGTGATATTAACAATGCATTGTGAATAGCTTTTCCTTTTTAATTGTGATTCAGGGTATTGCCAACCAGAAGTTAAAAAAAAGCACATTACAAGGCATAAAGCTTTATGATTAATTACCTTGAGCTCAGATATAATTTAAACATATTGACTTGTCTGAAATAAGTGCCAGACAGTGGAGCTGGGGAGACAGGAAGTGCCTGGGTGAGACTGCTGAAACAGACTGGAAGAGAAGTCAGAGGGGGCGAGGGCATCATTATTTAACTGTTCTCCACAGTTGGGCAGAAAATGGCCACAACTGCTGATGGTCAGTGGAATCAAAGGGATAAATTATGGTCAAGCCCTGCCTTTGAAATGAACAGAAAGTTAGTCGATACTTCAACTTTGCACAGTCCTAAAAAACTAGTTCTGAGACAATCCATTACAAGTGATTTTTCATACACACGATCCATGCAGAGATTTTTCTGAGAGGCTGGAGGCTGCTTTGCTATTTCCCAGCCTCCTTGTTCTGAATGGATGGGGCCTCAGAGTCCCTGTTTAGCTAGATCCCTTGGGCTGGAGGTAGAATGCATTGGCAGTAGGGATGGGTGGCAAATTCCTTGGCATGAAGGAAGCCTTCAGACCAACATGATAACCCTTTATTTGGGGAACCAGGCGCTTTCTAATGTTTTCTGTTGCTGGGCTGTGAGAAAGAACAAAACTGACTTATTTGCAGCAAACTGGGACCAGATGCGTTTCTCTGTGTAGAAAGTTTAGAAATTCAGCCAGCTGCTTTCAGTTTTTGATAATGGATTATGGTGTCGAGAGGCCTGCACTAACTTTGATACCCATGCACAGGAAAGCAGAATGTGAGCGTTTGGACGAACCTCACTGGTGGATTTTTAACACACCCGGGGCACACTTGATTCAGCATTCCCTTGAAGCCGAGCGTAACTGTTAAATGCCATCTGGGTAATAGTGACGTCATCCCAGGAAGCCTGGTTACAGACGCCCATTCATCCCTTGGTCTAGCTCCATGATCCTCATGGAAGTTTCTGGAGAGCTTGGGATCTGGCTGTGCTCCTCTCCTTCACACTGCGATTCCTTGAAGCCTGCAGCTGTGCAAAAATTTCACACATACAGCAAGAGTAGCAGCATTTGATTCTTGGTTGACTTTTCAAATAAACTGCCTGTTCTGTTTCTGACACAGAAACCAAAGCTCCACGCTGTGGGAGCAGAAGGCATTTTTGTAGGTGAATTCAGCCTTCTTGAGTAAAGTGGCAAAGGGAAAGAAGAAGGGGGTCCATTCAGCTCCATGAGATTTCTGGTCAAGGTTCAATATAAAGATGGACTTCCACATGCATCCTTGAAGCCAAAACAGATAGCACAGAAAATTATATAGAACCCACAGAAGATTCCAGAAGGATTTCAGAAACAATTCACATAACGTAAAATAGAATTTGATAAATTTTTGGGTAAAATGTGTGTGTGTGTGAGATTTATTTTAAGGATTGACTCTCGCGGTTATGGGGTTGGCAAGTCTGAAATCTGCAGGGTAGGTCGGTAGGCTGGAGACCCAAAGAAAAGATGTTAGGGCTGCAAAATGCCCTCTTCTTCGAGGGACCACAATCTCTTTTTTTGAGACCTGACTGAATGAGGTACAGACACAATATGGAAGATGATCTACGTTACTCAGAATCTACTGATTTATATGTTAATCTTACCTAAAAATCTGCAGCTTCCTCCAGATTGATGTTTGACCAAATATCTGGGTACTATAGCCTAGCCAAGTTGCCACATAAATTTGACTATTGTATGGCCCAAGAATGAGAATGTTTATATTCGTTTTCCCCTGAAAACCAAAATAACAGAGGTCCAAAGTAAGAAGACTTCATATCACACAAGACAGTAGAAGCAAATGCGTTCATCACCCACCCATATGTGCACACATACACATACACACACACATCTCCACCGCCCCCAACACACACACTCAGCTGCCCCAAACACATTTATGTAAAAGCACAGATGAACTTCATGGCAAAAGCAATCAGAGAAGAAATCAAAAGCATACAGCCCCTTGTGTCCCATATATTTCCTTCTTCTGGATAAGAAATGAAAAAATTCACCCTGAATACTCTACACAACCTTTACTTTTTCCTGTTGGAATTTCCTAAGGTGAAAGTCTGATTTTTCAAAAACCGTTGCAGCTCAAATATCACTATATCCAAGGAAGAAACTTCTGCCCAGTGATATTCCCTTTTGTTTGCGAAAGTCCTTGAGGATGATGGATCACCACAGTGAGCATTCCTTTCAAAGAACCCCGACTTAATTTTAATGTGCACCAGGGATCCTCCCTCCAATGGGGAGAAGACCTTAGTCTGAGAGATGACTGAGCTTGTATTTTGGAAGATGCATACATTTTTGTAGAATTAGATATGCTTCTGTAGTAAAACTTAACAATGAAGGGGGGAAAAGCTTTCTCTTTTTTCCAGGTTTGTACTAAAACATAGCAAATGTTTGGTGATATTGAAAGAAAGGTTGCCAGACACTTTTCTCCCTTTGACTTTGGCTGAGATTTGGACTGGTGATCTAAAACCAAGCCTCTGGATGTTTTGTCTTTGTCCAGGAACAAAATACAAGTGTGGGCATCCTTGTCCTTCCTAAGTGCAGTG
>PVIJ01009667.1:49250-65672 GCA_004024925.1 Scalopus aquaticus
GTCTTTTTTTTTTTTTAAGATTTATTTATTTTTGCATACAAGCAGGGGTGCAGGTCAGAGGTGTGGGATGGTGAGAGGATTCACCATAGTCAGAGTGGGGAGCAGAACAAGCAGATCGACTGAAATATACTGCTGAGGGGAGCAGAGGGCGGGGATGGAGAGGTCTGCTGCGCCATGTGGGAATCTCCCCAGCGGGGCATCGAACTAGTGTGGCAGCCCCACAGCCCCACAGCCACTGACAGCTCCACAGTGCTGCGCTTACCCCATTGCGCCACCAGGGAGGCCCTCCCACAGTCTTACAGTCAGAATTAGACCTCTGAGTGCATTGTCTCAAAGGAGAGCAGTGACTACCAGTATCTTTCCTTCACATCAGAAAAATGTAAAAATCCAAGGTTGCCACCAAACCACTGATTGCTTGTCTTTTGAATAGGGTCATCAGATTTAGCAAGTGAAAATCTATCATACCTAGTTAACTTAAATTTCAAACAAACAACAAATCATTTATTAACATATATGTGTCCTATGCAATGCTTGAGTCATAAATTTACTGAAAAGTAGTAGCTCATCTGAAATTAAAATTCAACTGGAAATTCTGTTTTTTATCTGGCAATCTCATCCTTGAGAGTTCCGATTTGATTGTACCCAGGGGCAACATGGATTTCATTCTGTTGCCTGTGGGTTGTCTCCCCAGTCATTTTTCTACTTCAACATTTCTGTTTCCTACTATTCTAGAGATGCCTGGAGTCCTTACTGTTTTCCTCTACTGGCATGTGCTTCCTTGCTTTACAGTCTCTGCTCAGGCTCCATCTCCACCTGGAATATTTAAATCAATTTTCATTCTTTCTTGTTTTTTTTTTCCTGAGATGGCACAAGGATTTCAGCGCAGTGTGGATTCTATGCTGTGAAAGAGGCTGTAAAGGCAAACGCATTCAGGAGCCATTAGGCAACATAAATGTTCGAGGCAGGACAAGTGACTCCCAATAGGTGGGGTCTGTGGCCAGCAGCAGAGTGCAGCCCTTTCCTGAAGACATTTCCAAAAGCTTTCTAAATCACTGTGCTGGCCAGACAAAGCATGACTGCTCAGTTGATGTCCTGTCAGCTTGTATCTCCGGTTTAAGGCAAAGATCTCCCTAAATAGGGATTTTCCTTTTGAACATTCATGTTTTGCAAAATATTCATGTGAGTTTGAGAAACATTGCATATCCTCTCTTGAATATTGATGTCAACCTTGCTAACCAGACCTGTGTTACAAGAAGAAGGAGTGATATCTGTTATATCTTCTGCTTTAACCTCAGAACTTAGCTTTTAGAAACCTCTCAATAAATGTTGAATTAATAGACAAAGGATAAAGTATTTGTCATTTTCTATCCTTCACTGTCTCATTCATCATGAAAAACCAATATTTTAAATACAAACTTTGGATGCAAATCAAGCTGTTCAAGAGCTTAAAGATTCTTATAGTTGAGAAATTAATTGAATTTGACCTGTGATACCTAAACTTTAAATCTGTGTCTTGCTAGTTGACGCTCAAATGTATTTTATTTGGGCAGTGTGGTCTTTGAAAAAAAAAAAGTGAACTTTGGTGCCTTGAAACAGACATGAGTTCGTAACTTACCACTGTCCTTCCTATTCTCCACTGTCTCATTAGCTTTCTTGCCCGGCGTCACTTACCTGGCCTCTGGAGGCATTTGAGTTTCAACATCTGCTAAGGGATGATTCAACAACTTTAAGAACACAGAATTGGATGTAAGACAGTTTTAGGTTTAGAGTTCCAGGTCTTCCACACACTAACTATGATGTTGGACACGTTATGTACCTAGGGCTCACGTTTTACGTCTGCCAAAAACAAAAATGTTGATCTAAATAATATTTCATAGAACTGTTAAAAGTATTGGGTGATATACAAGTATAAACTGCTTAACACACATCTGGTACATAGTAAATGTCCTACAGATGTTATTTACATAATAATAATAGTTGTTGTTATTACTATTTTGGTTTCACAAGTATGAAAGCCGGGTTCTGGAATTGACAGAGTGACACTCAAGAAACCCAGAAATTAGAATCTGTCCTTTTCAAAAGTCTGAGAGAAGACAGCTGATGAATGAGCATACTTGCTATTGTTTACTTTTGCTCACAGATGTGTCCTAAGTCCTTATAAATCACCTAGAACATAGTAAATGCTCAGTAAATATTTAGTCAAATGAATGATCAAACTGCAACTGCTGGATGGATTGCACTAGGATCTTGAAAGCTTGTGATTGTAAGTGACTTGGATTCTTCTAACTAATCCCTAGGTTTGGATAGTCAAGTCTGTGGATGAGAATCACACACTGGGAATTGATGCCTCACAAATGGAATTGGAGCCCACATTCTAAATTTAAAATACCTAGGGAAGCTTCTAAGATGGTTTTCATTAATCCTTGTAGCCCTTTTTGTAGCTTCTCCCCCTTTGGCTCAGACCTGGTCTGTGTGATCAACAGAACACCCCAGAAGTGACAGTGTGTGATTTACAAGTCTCAGTCAAAAACATATATTGCTCTCCGGGACCACTTGCTCTGGGGAAACCAGTTGTCATGCTATGAAGATACGCATGCAAGTCTATAGAGAAGCCCATGGGGAGAGGAACTGAGGTGGTCTTCCCAGCCATGTAAGTGAATTGCCTTGCTATTAAATCCGAAAACCCCAGCTAAGCTTTCAGATGACTGAAGCCAAGTCATCTGATTGACATCTGATGCAATCTACAAATGTTATTTACATAGCATATAAGCAGAAATGTTCAGCCACGCCAAACTTGAATTCCTCACACATAAAGTGTGAGCTCTGTTCAGGAAAGTAACTATTGGTATTTCAAGCCAGGAAATTTTGGGATAATTTGTTAGGCAGCCCTCGGTAACTAATACAAAACAAATTTCACTCTGACTGGCACTTCAGACAGTGTGTTTCTGGTTGATTACTACCAAAGTACAATGAACACTGACATAAAAAAATTTTTATGTGCACTGTTGACAAGTATTTCAAGCCCTTGTCACATTTATCACTGCCTCAAAAAGGAAGCCCCAAGATGCATGAGGCTTGTAGGGAGCAGTTGTCTCATGCTAATCTCAACTCATTAAACCAGTTCTTTGGAAAATAGCATATGAAGGACCCCAAGGAAATGAAAAAAAAAATCAATGAATAAATGAGTGACGTGACAATGGGGATAAAGAGAGCAGAGTCATGCTTACTGCTCTTCCAGAATCCTGTAAAGGACAGCCATATACATGAAAAATTAATTAGCAGTTATGGGAATTCATTCTGTGGCTAATACTGTGGCCCACCATTCCTGTGACCTATTTAAATGGTCATTGGCAGGTAGAGTATACCTGGAGGTTATACTCTCTGCGAAATTAGGAAGCGGAGCATATGAGGCAACCAAGTGAAATAAAGATGCCTGACTTGAAATATCTGAAAGACACCAAAAGGAGGATGGATGAACCTGCTCTGAATTGCTCTTGAGCACAGAACAAAGACCAGTTAGTGACCTTACAGGAGGGTAGATCACAGCTCAGCGAGGCACTTTTTGTCAAAGCTGCCTCGCACAGTGACGTGAGCCACCATTACCAATGAGTTGCAAGCAGTGGGTGATGACTGCTATCAAGGATGCTGTAAATGCATTGTCAGGTCATCTGGAGTTTCCTCATCCTTCCATGATGTGAGGCGGCAATAGTTGAAAATAGCATATGAAAATAGCAATATGGCATAATAGTAAAATCGTGTGCTTTGGAACCCGACAAAGGGGTTATTTCTTGAATTCACTACAAAAAATGCTCTGAATCCAGGTAAATTAACTCTTCAATCCTCAGTTTTCTCATCTGTGAAATAAGGTATAATACTGCTTTTTAAGCTCATGGTGAAAAGCGCATATAGTGAGCTGGTACACATAAAGCATGTAGTATATTTAAGGAGCTCACTAGATGGTCACTTTTAATGCTGTATCATGAGATTTCATGGACTTGGTCAACTCAGAGATCATAATCAAGACACAGCCAGGCTGGTCCTCGGGGCAGCTGGGGAAAATCACAATTTCTAAAACTACGAAGAAGGCTCCCTGGTGGTGTTATATGCCCGCTAAGCCACATTTGGAAAGACCTACTAATGCCTCACACAGGACTACAATGTACCTTGCAGGCATGTCCACCAGCACCTCCCTTTCATTGATTTTTGGGTCAGAACATGTAGATCTAGAGCTTCTCCCACATAACATGCAGGGCTATTTTGCAGTGGAATAGAAGGTGAGGAGAGAGGGCACCTTTGGCATGTTGAGGATTTGGCTTAGCTGCTTGATGGAGGCTGACCCAGCTCAGTCAGAACAGTGGCTTCAGATAGCCAAGGAAAGTCAGTGGCCATCTATCTTCAGCCTACACTGCTGCCAGGTACCTCTCACTAGGTACAAGTTCAATTACAGTGCTGGCCTGTTCAAAAGCAATCAGTGGTTTCTCAGGCTGCTGACTGACTTTGCTCCTCTTGTAAGATTCATATACTTGGGTAACTTTGTCTTAGCTTTCCAACTTTCTTTACAAATATTTCTCAACTCATTCCATGTTCCAGGAGAGCAGAATTACTCATTGTTCTTAGTCCTTAAATCCTATTATCTCCTCTCTTTTAATTTTTTAAATTTAAATGAACAGAAGGTATATGTACAGCTTACAGATGAATGAATTAACACCTGTATTTTTATCTTGAAGGTCAGGGGCCCCTGAGTCAGGGTCCTTTTCTAATTTTATCTGCTGTTCTCTCAGATGAAACCACGAAACCAACTCCCCCCCACCATTCCCTTGGGTTTTTATTTTTCGTTTTGGTAGTTATTTCACCTTTGTGTTCCTGCAAGTGCACGTGTGTGCATGCGCGCACGTGCACACACATCCACACACACACACACACACACACACACACACACACTCACTCACACACACTCACACTCACACACTCATAAGGACACAAACCTATGTAAGGAAAGAGGAGTATTCCCAGGTGAAAAGAGTTTCTGGGGGTCATGTCTGACTTGATCCCCTCCTGGGGAGGAGTCAGTGGCTGGGCATCTATAGGGACTGCTGTGCAGTCAAATGTGGGCGTAGTTGTGGGCTTAATTATATCTCCCCAAATTCACATGCTGAAGTTCTATCCCCCAATACCGCAGACTGTATTTGGAGATAGGACCCTAAAAAGGTGATTTAATTGAAATAAGGCCTTTAGGGCAGACCCTAATCCAATTTAATGGGTATTTTTATTATAAGAAGAAATTTGGACACACAGACAGACACCAGAGGTGTGTGTTACAAAGCCCATGTGAGGACACAGTCATAAGTCTGCTCTCTGCAAGTCAGGGACAGGGACCTGAGAAGTCAGACCTGAAGACACCTTGATCTTGAACTTCTGTTGTTTAAACTTCCCAGGCTGTGGCATCTTGTTACAGCAGTTCATCTAGATAGTAGAGGAGTAGATGTTCTTTAAGTTGTCTTACTGCAGCTCTAAGGAGTAGGACCTCCGTGAATAAAACAGGTTCCTTCTGACCCATGCAGGGCATGGACAGAAACTTGACTTGCATGAAATAAAGACAAGCCAAGTACAGAGACTGAGCCAGGTGTGCCAGGCACTCGGTCCTCAGAATAGAAAGACACCCAGTGGTGTTGAGACCCTGGTGATAAATATCTTAAATTGATGGGTTTTGGGTTGTTTTTTGTTTGTTTGTTTTTGTTTGTTTGTTTGTTTGTTTTTTGAGCCAAACAGTTCTTATCTGAATGTGTTGTATCTGTGTCTAGTGCTCAACTATTATCCTGGGATTCCCCTTCACCCTCCTCCTGAACTTCCTTGTTGGAAGCTCAGGGGATCTACCTTCTGACCTCAGTGTTTTGGAACTTCCCAGTGATGCAGATCTGCATTCCTGCTGTGTGCTAGGTGCTTGGCAAGCCTTTCAGCTGAACTAACATTTAGAGTTATGGGCTTTAAGTCTTGGTTATTTTTTGATAGTTTCATTATTTTATTTCCTCTCTCATTACTAGCATGTTCAGTTCCCTGAATTGGCCCGTGATTGTCTTTTAATTTGTTTCCCAGCTTTTTTCCTTGTTCAATTTTCTGAGAGATTTCTTTGACTTATACTCCAGCCTTTACTTTGAGTTTTCAGATTTTCTCCTTAATATATTTTTAATTTCCAAAAACTCTTTCAAAATTTTTCTAATATTCCTTTTTCTATAGCTTTCTAGTTCTGCTTCATAGATAAATTGCCTTATCTCTCTGAAGATAGTGATTTTTTTTAGTTCCTCCAACATGCTGTGTGTGTGTGTGTGTGTGTGTGTGTGTGTGTGTGTGTGTGTGTTTGTGTTTATGTGTTGGTGTCCACGTGGTTTTCATATTGGAAGCTTTTCTTAACTGTCTGGTCAAGTATTCCTTGTCTGCCTATGACTAAAACTATTCGGGAGCTAAGCAGACAGTAGAAATTCTAGGCACTTAGGAGTGACTGGTCCAGTTGAGCTTCCCTGCAGAGTGGTTTTACCTGTGTTTTTGGAAAGACCTGAAGTCAGTATCTGAACACCTTTCTTCTTGAGCTGATTGGATTCCCTGGAGAAGGTTTTGTGCTCTCCTTCAGGGAAGATGAGCTTTTGGCTGCCATGTTCTTCTCTGTGGGAGAAGAAAGGCTGAGAGTCTCAGCATCAGCACACATATGGTTCTTTTGGCACAGTACCCATGCCCTCAGCTGTGATGGCATCTCCTAATCCAGGGAGCCTCTGTTACGCCTCCAGGGAAAATTCCTTCAGGTTTCTCACTCGGTTGGGGAGGGAAATCTCACCGCATTTTGGAGTGTGGGAAAGAAATGAGGGATTATAGTGCAGCTCCAAAAATGAAACAAAAAATACTCATGAAACAGCTTTTCCTAATCTTTCTTACTTTATTCTCTTCATTCCCCAGTTCCACAGGGATCTGGTGCTGCCCTTTGCTGAATCTTTTGAGGATTCTGCAGCACAATTAGGGTCAATTCTTAGCTTTCCTGATGCCAGTCTTAGGTCTGCTCAACCACTTACCCCCTTACCAGCTTTCAAAGGTTAGCTGTTACTGTCTCCTTTTTCTTGATGTTTTTGCAAAAGAAATCCCTTTACTATGGTCTCAGAGGTTTCTGGGGGGAGTGAAATCAGATGTGTGTTCAAGCCACCATATTAACTCAGTAATTTCCCTGTTTCCTGGTTATTTTTTCTTCTCAGCTGGATTATTTTTCACTATTTTGGCTATTAAATCTCAGCTATTATAAAGATTCAGCTCAAATATCGCCTCCTCCATAAAGCTGTTGCAAGTGTGGAAACCCTTGTTATTTTTCTTTCCTCAGCATTTATGTCCTCCCAACACACAAATACAAAACACATACACATATATACACACTACGGGTGACTGGCAAATAGATAATAAATGATCCATTGTTATCACACTAAAATACATCATATCATTGCATCATCTATGTTTTCTGGCCTAATGCTCACTCTCCACCTTGTGACTTCTGGGTTTCATGGGCAGAATGTGGGGAATTGGGCCTGGGTGCCAGTTTGGGCAGCTTCTTTGTGTGAGTCCTTGGGCAAGTCATTTCATCTCACTGTGCTTTGGGAAGTTTCCTCATCCTAAAATGCGATCTGTAAAATCAGGAGATGAAAATAGAACCTAGAATTATTCATAATTCACAATCAAATGTCAGGACACATGGAATGCATGTCATTCATATATATTTATGGCTGTTATTATCATCATACCCTTTTTCTTTCAAAGTGATTTTTGTTTTTTGGTTTTTTTTTTTTTAGTCTGAAAGAAATTTCTCAAATGTGGCAATCTAGCGCCAGCATGCACAGGGCAGGTTCACTGTTGTTTCATGCAGACGGGTAAAGGAATCCCAGAGTCCTCGGCTGATTTTTACAGGCCTTTAATGCTCTCTCAGGGAGCCAGGTACACAAGCAGACAAGGCAGGAAGACAACCGAGTCCACTGTCCCCGCCACAAATTTGTATTCTCTCTCTGGCATTCTCAGTCTCCTGTCATCTTGTGGTCTCGCCTCAGAATGGTCCTTTTTGCCTTAGTCATAGTCATGTCTCAGAATAAGGCCACTCTTTTATCCCTGGCCTCTCCTAGACCCAGGTGTGCACATTTACACATGTGCACTCCCATGCTTTCTGGGCCTAGGTGTCCACAGTCAAAGGCACATGTGCCCTGCGCCCACACCCCTCAGCCTTAGGCATCCATGTCAGTGGTGGAAGGGCATAAAAAAGCCTGATAACTTCACTTATTCTGCAGGCAGATACCATGAAATGTAGAATGCTGTGAGATTCAGTGGATGTTTTTATGACCTATGTTTTTTATGATCTATGGGTGCGCCCTAAAGAATACTTTCAGGTAACATGTGCCTGAGGAGTATTTGCTATATTGAATAAAATCTTTCAATACTTATGGTGATGTTATCCACGAAGCTACATATGCATAGTCATGCATGGGTGTTTTGGTCACTAGAGAGTTTGGTGTGCGCTACCTGTTCCAGAATAATTCATACAACCATATCCTTTTGCCACAAATGCTGTAGGCCCCAAAAGCCAGAGAAGGCGAAAAGTAGGGTTTGGTGCAATCACATGCAAAGGTAGGATGATACTTCCTATTGTTGTGTTCGGAGCTTTAAAAGTCTTGAAGCATTAAAGACAGCTTGCAGCTTTGGAAAACTGCCCAGTTGAATCATGATGACCTTAAACTCTGTTTTGCTCTCTCTGCTGTGTGTGTGTGTGTGTGTGTGTGTGTGTGTATGTGTTTGTGTGTGATGTTTAGTATCTTTTTGCCTTTTTACTGGGGCTGTTTACATGAACATATGAGCTTTGCTGCTTAGGATCACGCCAGCTCTTGTGTCTTCATTCAGAGTTTATGAAACTACTCACTTGCCAGGGGACAGTCATGATGTCACAAGCAGAGCACAAATACTTTAGGTGGGTCATCAACTGAAGAAGCAAATGGACCTCTAAGCAACAAGACCCTATCATTCTATAAGTGCTCTTAGTGATGAAAACTCCAGAAGGAGAGACTTGATGTCAAGACGGTGGTACATCATCCTGCACTGTGTTGCTCAGCACAACCCTTCTCAAAGCTCTCCATAAAGGATTTGTGTCTTGGGAACCCAGCTCCTAAGAGGTATGAGAGGAAACCACAACAAAATGATTCTTCATTTGTGAGCAGCAGAATCCAAACACTGTGATTTAAGGGTCTGATAGTGAGTTTGTAAAATATGTAAACCTTTTGAATTGTTCAATTTTGTCACTTGATTTTGTTAGCCTACCTTTTCTTCTTCCTGAAGTGCCTTAAATCAGTGCCTCTCAAACTTAAATATACACAGGAGTCACCTGGGGGTATTGTTTAAAAAATACAACCTGGGATGGGACAGGCCTTTCTAACATTTTGAACAAGCTCCCAAGTGAAGCCCGTCCTCCTGTCCTCGCAGCAACTGAGGGTTGGGGTTTTTGAAATCAGAATGCAAATTTTGAGTCAATTTAAGGATCTTAGAGCCGGAAAGGTTCCAGGACCACTTACCCTCTAGTTACCAACAATCATACCACCTTCCCCATATTCTAAGCCACATGTTTCTTCACATTTCAGCTTTTCTGAAATTGGCACATGACAATCAGATCAAAAAGTCTTATGGTTACTAAGCAGATGAGTAAGTATCAACATAAGGGTTGTCTGAATACATGTATAAAAGTTGTGCTTGCTAGAATTTATCCGTTTGTCACCCCAGTTATCTGCAATTGGTAGCACCACCTGGAGGTCACATTTTAACTTCCATTTGTTTGTTCACTTAATACTTTCATGAAACACTTGTTTCCACATTGATTTTATCAAGAAAGCTGAAAAAATATTCATGCCTGGATCCAGACCCAGAGATTCTGAGGCAGTTGATCTCCCCAGATGATTGTAACATGAAGCAAACTTTGAGAATCACTATGCTAAAATAGCCCCACAATGATTTTGCAGTTACAGAACACCAGTAATGTGTTGTGACATGCCAGGATATGGAAATCAAGAGAAGTCACCACATCTTTTAGAAGCAATCCTAAGCTTTTCAAAGCTCAGAGAGGCTGGTTGTGGGTCAAACAAGACTCTTAGCCAGCTAGTAAACATTCCTCAATAAGCTCCTGACTGTGTTCTAGGAATGTTTCACAGCCAGTGATACATCAAAACTCAGGTTTTACCCAAGTCAAAAAACTCTGGTGGAATTCTGGTTTCATTTGGTATACCTCAACATTTTGCCAGCCCTGAGAAGCAGAGATCAAAGTCATGAGCACAGGTTAGGAAAACCCACATGACCTTGTGGTACTAAGCATGGATGCATATGGTTTCATACCTGAAGTGAACAACACTTAGATGTGAATTTAGTAATGATGCTAAATAAGAAAGGGCCCTTTTTGCAAGAGAGTTGCTTTGTGAGTCAGCTGAAGACAAGGTTTCAGCCACTGTTAATGGGCTAGCTGAACCCCTCAGAACCTGCCTTTCTGCCCCCTGACTCTGTCTGATGTTCTGGCCTGGATTTTCTAGAGAAAAACCAAAAAAAGACCATCCTGGACTAGAGCATCCATGGAGTAATCTTGAAAACTGGAGGCACTGAGGTCACAATCACAACTGATTTATTTGGGTGGGTCAGGTTTTTAGTTCTGACAAAATTGGAACAGCAAACACTGAAATGTCTCCTGGCCACTGATTCAGTGGTCAATCCAAGCCTATGATTTAGGAGCCTTTCCAGTCATTAGACTGTCATCAACTAGGTGGAAGCAGATTGAGAGTATTTCATTCTCTATACACACACCCTTTAGAAGAGGGTAGCTCCAGAGGGGATAGGGTTGGAATGGACGGACTTGTGTGCTAGGTCCTGAGAGGAATGCAGGCAGCTTGAGGAGGGGGTGAATCAATGAGATTCCCTAAGGAAAGGGAAACAAAAGGGAAAGTAATTGCTTTGGCAAGTTTGGTCTAGTTGAGACCATGGGTCAGCAACTCTACCCTGAATGTGACCCAGGGCTGAGCTGGATCTCAAAGGGGAGCTGGTGCCTAGAAAGACAGAGCAGTGACCGCCTCATTACTTCCACTTTTGGATACCTAGGAAGCATCTCAAATTTAATGTGACCAAGGAAGAATTCTTGTTCTCAGTTCTAAAGCTACTCAACTTTCTCTCCACCTTTCCATCCTTGCTTTTTGGATGACCATGCTCCCAGTTGCTAAGGCCTAAAGTCTCAGTTAACTCCTTCTTGCTCTCACAACTTCCATCAGAAAGTTCCATCAGAAAATCCCATCAGCTCCACCTCAAGACATCTCTTAAACCAGAAGGTTTCTCACCATCTCCACTATCACAATCCTGGTCCAGTGCACCCTCTGTCTAAATGATTGCAGCAACTTCTTTCTTGGTCTCTGCCTTCATCTTTGCCCCTTTTCTGCTTCCTTCTCCTCTCACGGGGCAGCCAGAGCGAACTTCTACAACAGAATCAGATCACATCAGTCCTTTGTAAAAATTTTACTTAATTTTTAACTGAAATAACATTGGTTATAAAACATTGGTTTCAGGTGTACATGTACTACAGCTCTCCTTAAAACCCTTCAGTACCTTCCCATGGCCTCAAGCTTTGTCCAGTCCAAACTTCGTGCAAAACCTGGTTTTGGCTCTGTTTTCTCTTTGTATTTGGAGAGTATTTGTCTGAAAATATTGTTTATGTTTTTCTTGCAGTGCCTTCGTCATATTTTAGGTGAGTGTTTAAAAATGGCATATGACATAGATTTTGTGTGTTGCTTTTTTAATTCACCCTGGTTTACCTTTTAAAAGACTGATTATTTTATTATGTTTCTTGTCGTTAAAATACATTTAGATTAATTTCTGTAATCTTTTGCTTGTTATCTGTACAATTTTTTTTCTATGTGTATTTTTCTTAACTCTATTGAAGTTTTTGGTTTATTTCATCCTTTCCCCTCCTATAACACAACCCTTTTCTTGTTTGGAAACTCTTTTGTGTCTGGTCACATCAACATGTTTTAAAAGCAAGGTTTAGCAAAATAAAATTCAACATCTAGATATACAATTTTACTCATTTTGATTAATGTAAGAACCATGTAATCACTCCCACATCAAAATGTGTACTATTTCCATCACAACCCAGAAGTTGTTGCCTCCTCTCATTTGTAGTTAATCTTTTGTAATTACTCTCTTATTCATGTTCACTCTCTACTTGCAACTAACCTGTTCCCTCTATCTGTAATTTTGTCTATTCCAAATGTCAGTTAAATAGAATCATAGAGAATGTAACCTTTTGAGTTGGTTTCTTTCATTTAGTGTTATCTATTTGTGATCATGCACATTTGTGTGTGTGTGTGTGTGTGTGTGTGTGTGTGTGTGTGTGTATGTGTATAATTAACTTATTTCCTTTTGTTGCCGAGATACTTGCTGCTTATCCACTCTTAAGCTGATGGACATTCAGGTTGTTTCCAGTTTCGGTGATTATGAATTAAACTGACTCAAGCATTTACATACATATATATGTCTATATGCATATATACAGATATAGATATAGACAGATAGATATCATTGTCATCTTTTCATCAACTTGTCATCCCTGTATTTTTCCTGGTGTTTCTCACGAAGTCTGTTGTTTTCATTTAATTCAGTTTCAAATATTTCCTGATTTCCCTGTGACTTCCCTTGGAAGTATGAATTATTTTTAAGTGTATTATTTAATGTTCATATATTTGGAAATTTTCCAAATTTTTTATTGGTTTTTAGTTTAATTTCATTGTGGTCAGAAAACACACATTATACAATTTCAGTTTTACAATTAAATTTGCTGAGGTTTGTTTTAATTCCTGGAATATGTTCATCTTGGTGATTATTTCATGTTCACTTGAACATTTATTTTGCTTCTTATACTTGAGGATTCATTTCTGCTATCAAGCTTAGAAAATTTTCTCTTCAAAAACTTCTCTTTCACATTCACTGGGATAGCTGTAATCAATAGTTCTAGTAATAATAATTATTGACAAGGATATGGAAAAGTGGGAACCTTTATACACTGTTGGTGGGAGTATAAAATGGTGCAGCCACTTTGGAAAACAGTCAGGCAATTCTTTAAGTGATTCAACATAAAGTTGCCACTTGATTAAACAATTTTATTCCTAGGTATACATCCAAGAGAAATAGAAATATGTGCATACACAAATTTAGATATGGATTATTATTGTGACATTGTTCATAATAGCCAACAAATGGAAACAATTGAAATGGCATCAACCAATGGTTAAACAGAACATGGTATATCCAAACAATGGAATATTACCTGGCCATAAAAAGTAATGAAATACTGATGCATGATACAATATGGATGAACTTTGAAAACCTCTTAATCTATAGTAATAGAAAGTAGATCTTTAGTAACTTAGAATGGAGGTGAGATGGAGCTAGGGAATAGTGGGATGATAGCTAAAGGTTATGGGGTTTCTTTTTCAAGTAATGAAAATATTCAGAAATTGCCTGTGATGGTTGCATATGCAATCTATGAATAAACTGAAAATATTTAATATCCACTTTAGATGGATGAGTTGTGTGTTATGTGTCTTATATGTTAATAAACCTATTGCAGCAAATAGTTTTCCTTCTTTCTCTCTGATCTTTTCTTCTGGGACTACAAATAGACATATAGGAATTTATTATACCATCCTACTAGTTATATCTTTCTAGTAAGAACACTAATAATAATTTAATATTGAATCTAACTTGTAATCCACATCTGTATTTACTCAATTGTCAGTAAAATATCTCTTATGATATTTTTTTAAAAACTGGGTCCAGTCATGGTTCACAAATTACATTTCATTATTGTATCTGTTTAGACTCTCTAAATCTAAAACAATACCCTCTTCCTTTTTTTAATTTTTTTTTGTAATATTAACCTTTTTGGACAATCCAGGCAATTTGCTAATGGGGAATCATCTGTTGAGCTTTTATGATACTTGTTGTATTTTTTCATTTCCAGAAAATTGTTTTTTCCCCAAATTCATCATTTTGAAATGCATGATTTTTGTTTATATTCTTCCATTTCATTTTTAACTTGTATAATTTTAGACATAGTTATTTTACATTCTATGTCTAGGAATCCCATCATCTGAATTTCTTGGAAGGAAGTCTAAAAAGTCTTTGTGGTGGTTCTTAGGGTAGGTTGGTTCCTTAGGAGTTCAGAAATTTTTAATCAAGAGCTCCTATTTCACTGAAGTAGGACCTTGAGGGACCTAAATAGAAGGTACACTCCCCTAGGAAAATCAGTATTTCCTTCTATAGAAATCCAAGGGGACAGATACAGGACCAGTTTAATTTAATTTCTCAGTTTGAGGTTTCCTTGGTATCCAAGATAGAATAAATTTGAACCCCAGACTATTCTTTTTCTCCAAATGGAATTACAATTGAAAGATACAAGATTCCTTTTTGCTGTTTTTTCTAAGAAAGTTCCTCAACCTCCCCACCCCCCACCTTGTTTCACTAAGAAGTGGGGACTTCATCATCTTCTCATCTTGTATGTCCCCAATCTAGCCTCCTGTTCCCCCATGTGATCATTAATCCACAATACTCTAGGCTCCTAATAACATTCACCCCAGGGCAGACCCAGCATCCCCATCAGCTCACCACTCTGGTTTCAGTTCACCAGACAACTTTTCACCCATGTGGTTCTACCTTACTGTCTTGCAATTTGAGCTGTGCATTAAAAAACATGGTGTAATTGATTCAACACTAGGGATTCTACAGCAGAAGGATTTTCAAAGTCACTGATCTGCCCCACTGCAGGAAGCAAAATCCCCCACCTGACTCTGCGACCTCATCTCCCTTGAGTTTACCTTCTTTACTCTGCCCAGCCATATTGGCCTTCTTTCTATAACTCAAACTTATAAAGCTTATGGCTACATCAAAACCTTGTAACCTGGTGTTTGTTTTCCAAACTTCAATTCTTCACATGATTGCACTTTATCACCATTCAGGCCTCAGCTCAAATGTCCTTTCCTCAGATTCTTCCCTGATCACTCTTGGCTATTTTCTCTTACCATAGCTTATTACGTCTTCTACACGGAACTTTCCAGAATCTGAAATTAATGACTTATTGATTTGTTATTGCTTTATTCTCTAGATTATAAGCTGCTTTAAGGACAGGGGATCCTTATCTGGAAAAGTGCTTGATACATATAGACAATGTAAAAGTAAATATGAGATGACAGGTTTGGTAATGTCCTTGTTCTTTGTCTTGTGCTAAGATGCTTCCCTATTGTTTAGGCTGGAAACCAGAGTCTTTTTCATAGTCACAATAGCCAGCCTACTATAGCAGGATTACCATGGATGTCCCCTACTATGTACTCTGATGGGCAAAAATCAGTCTGTGTGTGTGTGTGTGTGTGTGTGTGTGTGTGTGTCTGTGTGTCTGTGTACGTGCACGTGCACATAAGTGTAGAAAATGTGTACCTGCACAACTTAGATCCATTCACAACCCCTGGAATCATGAGAAAAGTAAAACTTTGATTTAATCTCTCCCTTGACACCCCAGGGATATGGTGGAATGATCTCTAATTCATAGTTCAATGATCTTTAATTCATAGTTCAATGCCATTAGATAGTTTTTAAGAGCTTTGCAACTGTGGCGACAAGGGAATCTCTAAATTTCTCCATATGCTCAAAATACTGGAAAGAGTCTTTCTGGTTGCAAGCAAACAGTTTACTCTCTTATGGAATTTTAATTGGAATTTAAAAGTTTGATTTTTTTATTACAGATGGATAAATAATAATCCCTCCACTAAAATTGCCAAGTATTTTTGTAAGTATAATATGACACCTATGATGTTGACAATGAAAGAACTTTTAAGACCCAAGAATCTTTTTTTTTTCCCCAATAGGTTTATTTTTTTTCTTTTTTTAAAAATATATATTTTTATTGTTATTTATGTCTTTTACATTTTGTATTCCCCTTGGGTAGCCCACCACCAATTCACCCGTGATCCATCTCCATGGTCCCTTGTGTTCTTTTCTATTCCATTTTGTGCACTTTTCCTTCCCTCCCTCTGCCTCCCCCCCGCCCCCCACCCCCTGCTGATTGTCTCTCTCCTGTTTGGTTTCCTTATAGTCCTGTTATAAGTGAAACCATTCGATATTTTTCTCTTTCTTTCTGGCTAATTTCACTGAGTATGATCCCCTCTAATTCCATCCATGTCGCTGCAAATTGCATGTGTTTATCTTCTTTCCATGCTGAATAGTATTCCATTGTGTATATGTACCACATCTTCTTGATCCAATCATCTATTTTTGGACATCTGGGTTGCTTCCATACCTTTGCTATTGTGAACAGTGCCGCAATGAACATACGGGTGCATG
>PVIJ01009668.1:0-65363 GCA_004024925.1 Scalopus aquaticus
GAAAAGAACACAAGGGACCATGGAGATGGATCACGGGTGAATTGGTGGTGGGCTACCCAAGGGGAATGCAAAATGTAAAAGACATAAATAACAATAAAAATATATATTATATTAAAAAAAAGTACACTTAATTGAATATCAGCTATATCAAGTCATCCACTTTGAAGGTTGTGTATTTCTCCTTTAAGACTATTGGAGGTACTTTAAGCATAATGTTAAGTATGCCCAGTAAATTTTTTTCCTTACTTTATTACATACTTTATTTTTAATGCATTTTCTAATTTAATCACCCACTATAGACAATATAGTTAACTTTGAATGACAGTTTGCATGATTCTAAAAGCAAGACAACCCACAAATGAAAAATATATAACACAAATCAGAAAATGCTCAGGAACAAGATTCAAATTCAACACTCAAAACAAACAACTCATGGGGAAATTCCAAAAATATATTAAACCTAAATAACACTATTCATGTAGATATTTAAGGATAGAAATATATGAACACAAGGAAATGTATATAAATGCAATAAGAACCTCCTTAGCCAAATGCTTTTTATGTACTCTCAGGCCTCTGAAAATCCAAACCAAAAAAATACTGATTTATTCTTGCTTTATGAGGAAAAAGGTCTAAATAGAAAATAAAAGAGTTACTACTTTTAATGGGTTTAAAGTTATCAAAAGAGATTTTCATTAAAGGTGCACATTAATAAATAATTATCAAATAATTATTAATAAATAATTATCAAATAATTATTAATAAATAATTATCAAATAATTAATCACCAGTATGATACCTGTTAATATTTGATATATGTGACCTTGGTGAGTTGTTTCAATTGTTTGACCCTTACTTTTCATTTTTGTAAAACAGAAATTATAAGACATATTTGGCAAAGTTATTGCTAGGAACAGAGATAATATGTGTAAAATGTTTAACGTATGGTAGGTGCTCATTAAATAAGAACTTAAAAACATTTTGTTACTAGCTGTATTTTTAAGTATTATTTGAGAAATTCATTACTCATGATTAGATAGCTAAATAGAAAAAAAAAACCTGTAATGCTGCTCTAAAATTGTAACAATTAGCCAAGCATTATAATAATGTTAATTTCATGGCAATGTATATTCTGTAATTTGCGTTATCCAGAGCACACATGAATACATTCACTCTGCTGCTCACAGAAACAGAGTAAAAACTTTCTGTGTAAGAAGCAGTCTGACCCAAATGAAAGTCTACTATATACTACTACTTCTTTGGTAAAAATCATTAAAAAATAATTGATTTTTAAAATCATTTCCTATTTTTAGTAAATGGGTGTTACCTGGGTGGTAAATCTTGACTGTCCTTTATTCATAGTATTAACATTTACTCTTTTAAACCTAAAAGTCACAATCTTTTCTTTCTCCCATGTCTAAATTCAGTGTCTCCATTTATAAAGATTTTCACTGGGGTTACAATAGTTGTTTCAAACATCATCTTGTTACATATATTTATATTATAATGATCCTGGCTGATGGGGGAATGGGTCTAATTGGAATGAAGTGACTAACACTATCAATTAAAACAGCTACTTGTTTACAAGGACATTGATAAATGTATTAAAGGCCAGGCTGGATGAAAACCTAGTTGTGCCAGAGATCAAGTCCAAAGTAAAACTGACAGATGAACATGATAATATGTTTCTGAAAGCAGTAAATGTAGGAGCTGAATTAAGTCAGTTTGACATGCTTTGAACTCTGCCCATGTGGTCTTTGAAGCATTCTGCATGTTTTGGCAATAGTCACAGAGGGCTTCTCCCAGAGAAGAAGAGAGACTGTGAGAGCCTGAGAGCTGACAGCAAGGGAAGTTCTATACCCTAACAGCTCCTCTTGGGTATTCGTCTCTTGAACCTCATCTTAGTGGTTTGTACCAGTGTTCCACCTTTTAACTTTAGTTACCCTTTCCGTGTCAGAATTTACATCCATAGCAATTTCAAGTGCTTATTGATTGGACTAGTTTCTTAACATATGTAAAGTATGATTTGAAATCTTCTGTGTTTTTTGCATTCAAGGTATTCTCATATCGTTGATTTATCTTTTCTGATTATTCCCAGGATATTGTTCTCTCCAAACATTATTTTCATTTTCTGGTATTAGAACTTATTATATTCAATCAACAATGCCATATTTTATTCATTTTACTTCTGGGTTAGCTTCTCTGTAAATAATAGTCCTTCTCTTGGTGTGGCTATAAAGTTCTTGAGTCTTTTGCCCTTGAGAAAGTACATTCTGGACAAAATTGTATATAATCTTATATCTATTTATCTATCTACCTACCTACCTGATTAATAGAAATGTATATAAACTATAGAGTACATTATCCCTGCTTGTAACCATACTATCTAAATATATTTTTTACAAAGTGGAAATATATATGTATGTGTGTGTGTATATATGTGTGTATGTATATATGTATATAAAAAAATCCCTGGGTTTCCTCCCACAAATCCAAATATATAAATTGACATACAGTTAATATTTTAATTCAGGCTATCCTAAATGCATCTTACTAATGTGATGGATATGCATAAATTATATGCTCTGGTGTTGGTAGGTAGCTAACACTTCTATGGCACAGATGTTCCCAGGGACAGTTATAAGGCAACAAAAAACTTACATAAGTTGCCCTTAGGTGCAAAAAAGAGGAGCACTGCCCAAAATGCTAGGGGGCTCTCTCAGATTTTAAAAGAGCACTTTAAAAGGCAAGAGTGATGGATAATTTAAGATGAAGAGTAGAAAAATTGAAAGAACAAGTTCAATTGAGTGATCTAAATGTATTTCTTGAGACTAAAAGCTCTAAGTCATGTGGTAGCTGAGCTTTTTAGTACAACAGTGGGAGTATGAACCAAGGCAGTAATTTTCACTTAAAATGCCAAGAATATACAGTGCTAATGCCAATTACCGCAGCAGTGGTCATGGAAACTTTTCACTTCAAAATTACAGCCCCACACACTATAGAATGTGTGAGCATAACTTGAAGGCTTCATTTGCTGACACCCCCTCACTCTTTAACCTCTTTTTAACTGTTTTATCTGTTTCAACATTATCTCTGGCCAGGAAAAAAATCCTTCTTTTTTTTTTCTCCAACATAAAACATTCTATCTTTTCAAATCAATCATGGTTATAATCCTAAAATACAATATTTCCATAAGAAAACATAGATGTTGGTTTAGACAAAATTTCCTTAGATAAGGCATGATCTGAAAAAAAGATAATCTGGAGTTTATCATTTACAAACCTTATGATCTTTAAAAGACACTGTTAGTGAAAAGACAAGGCACATACTAGTATAAAATACTTGGGGAATTCATCTTCAAATAGGTTTTTATCCAGGATATCTAATACACTCTGAAAAATCATTAAGAGGAAACGATTTTTTAAAAGGCACTTCACCAAAGCAGATATATAGATGAAAAATGAGTACATGAATAGGTGATTAACAATTATCCATTAAAGAAATGTTAAAGCCACAAGATACACTATAAATCTCTTGAAATCTCTAAAAGTCGAACTTATGAAATGTTACCTAGCATATACAGAAACTACAACTCTCATATACTGCTGGCAGTAATATAAAATGGTACAACTAAATTAGATTATACTTTGGAAGTTCATAAAATGTTGAACATACAACTAATTTGTTGCACAGCCACTCTAGTTCTATGTATTAGTTCAAAAGTGATGAAAAAATAGTAGACACAAATGTTCATCGACAGGTTAATGGATAAGTAAATGGTCTTGTATGCGTACAATGGAATTCTCAGCAACAAAATGGAATACACTATTGATTAATGCAAAGGCATAGATGGAGCTCAATACAATTATATAAGAAGTAAAAAAAATGAATATGATAACTTTATAAGTGAATAATACCATATTATTCCACTCATATAGAGCTCTTTATAAATAAATCATGCCATTTTCTATATCTCATGTAAGTGATACCATGCTATATTACTCTTCTTTTAACTGACTTATATCACTTAGTACAGAGCTCAGTCTTATTGTCACATATGACATGATTCTTTTCTTCTGCAAGGCTAATTAACATTCCATTATGTGTGTATACTACACTTTCTTTACCATTCATCTGCTGATGTACGTTTGGGTTACAAATAATGCTATTGTGATTAATGCTGCAATAAACATAGGAATAAGAGGAAGTGGAAATGAGGAGTTGATGATAAACTGATAAATGCTGATAGTTATGCAAGATGAGTAAATTCTACAGATGTATATATCTATATATATAGATATATAGATATAGATATAGATATAGATATAGATATAGATATAGATATAGATATAGATATAGATATAGATATAGATATGTAACATTGTGTCTGTCGTTAAGAATATATGGTATTATGCCAGCCTCTGTTACCTAATAACTTATAGTAGGATTTTCAAAACGTAATCACATATGTGAAGCCGATTTTTCTATATAAATAACAAGTCATAGGATTTGACAGACCTGGATATTTTGGGGTGACTGTTATTCCTCCTACCTTGGTTGCTAACATTTCTCTGCACAAGAGACGACTTGCAAAATTAAGGTCTGTGAAAACTATTTTCTCCCGAGGCAGACAAGGTAATTGCATTTCCTTTGCTATTTTTTTCTGTGCGGTCTCTTGAAAACATCTGATGTCACAGTTCACTAGGATCTGATTGGAATGAGCAGGCCTCAACAGGCGCATTACTAATTCCCATAGAGAACATATAGCATAGAGTTTAGTTCGAATGATGGAGATTTATAGGTTTTGTATTTTAATTTTTATTTTATAGTATTGTAAGTAAAATGACTTTTTAAAGGCTGCCAGTCAAAAACAAAATAATAAAATTGTAAAAATCTATCTTTTGTTTATGTTAGCAAAATGACCAAAAGATTCATCACAAGGGAGAGCAGTAGTGGAGGGCAAATGGACGGGAAGACCTTGAAATGTGGAAGAAGCGGCATGAAACACTGTGGTTTTTTTCCCAGTGTTATAGCAGAGGCTCTTAAAGAGAAGAGGGGATGACAGTGATAGGAATTCTGGGGGAAATTAGGATAGAGAAATATATATATATTTGATAAATCACACTGCTCTCATAAAACAAATTATAAAATGCACAGATCAGAAAAATATCATGTATTGAGAACTAGGAATTAAAAATGATTGGAAACACTGCTTTAAGTAATATGTGTGCTTAATCAATTAAATAATACATAAATAGATAATATGATACATATTCTAAATTTGATTGTTTTTCTTCTCTTCTCCTAATTAGGAAAGATTATAATGCATTATTTTAAAGAGAGTGGTACTCTAGATTTTCTGGGATAAGTGCAACAAGGTCAATTTTTTTGTATATATATATATATATATATATATATATATAAGTAAAAGGAATAAAAAAAAATGACTATGTTCCATTTGCTCTTCTTTACTGGTTCTTAAAATGACAGTTGAGTTTATTTATTATAAACCTTCTTTTTAATGTTCATTTCATCATTTTACTAATCTGACCTAGTTCAAAGTCAATATTGGGAAAGACTCAATGAATTAAAAGACAACAATAGGGGGCTGTTTATTAAGGGTCATCAACATAGCACAAACTTTTTTAGTTGGTTCATATTCTCAAAGTACTACTACTTGAACTGGAAGATGAAAATTGTACTATAAAGTGACCTTACTTGTAACCTCATTGTCTTCTCTAAAATACAAGAATATTTGAGGATTCATTAAATTAAAAGGGTTTGGAAAAAAAGTAGTAAATCAAATTGCTCAACAGCTTTCTGACACAGTCTTTTGCTTTTTTGTTCAAAGGGAATTTTGTTAATTGGGTTATTTCTTCTGAAGTCACAAGGTATTTAAAATCAGCCTCGCATGAACTCATACTGTGGCTATCAATTAAAAATCAAGAATATTTTACATTCCAAATTTTCATCTTTGGATCAACAAGAGTCACAGTGTTTGCATTAGGACCAGGTGCATTAATAATTTATTTATGCATACAAGAACTGGGGTGTAGTCCAGAAGCGTGGGGTGGACAGAGACAGAGTGGGGAGCAGACCAGGCAGATCAACTGAAGTACACTGCTGAGGGGAGCAGTGGGAGAGGCGGGATAGGTCTGCTGTGCCGTGTGGGAGAACTCCTGCTGCAGTGGCTGCGGACAGCTTCATAGGCTGAGACTTAACCCCTTGCGCCACCAGGAGGGCCCCGACTTTTCACTTTTAAAGCTCTGCAGTAAAGGGATTGTCTGACACAATTCTATAGATTGTCTATTTCATGTAGATTGTGCCTTCCTGCATACATTTTTCTGTTGTGGAAGGGATACTGCTTTTCTCATCTAGGCAGTGTCTATTCTCATCAAATTGTGAGAGTATAGTTTAAATACCAAGTCATGGCACATTTCTAGATACTCATTATTGCTATCTTTGTCCTAAATTTTCACACAGAGAAGAGCTGTCATGACTTGAAGTTGATGAAATGCTTTACGTTTAACATAGATTTGGATGGCAATGCAGATTTTCAATATTTTTGAGATGATACTTTTCCAAACCATTCAGGTAGGGATGGAATTATTTGATGTATTATTCATAATATAGTATGCAAGGTTAAACATAGAAAAACTCTTCTTTCTGATTAAGTATATGTTTTTTAAGTGTCTAAATTAACATAGTTTGTTTTTAGAGTGAGAAAGTGAGAGATTGATTTCTCTGTCTAATTGTGTTTTGTTCTTGGATTCCATATTTGTCTGCACTGTAACCTAAGTACAGATCTGAATTCATCCAACTGTATAAAAATGTGTCCAGTAAGAAGAAAAAAATGTATCATAAAAGTGATAAGCAGCATTGTTATTTCTTATCAAAACTCCGATGTAAAAAACTATATTCTAGGAATTGTCCTGGTAATAGTCTAAGACCTGTTAAGAGTTGTGAGTACAAATATGAACACAAAAAAGATACTTGCCTTCAAAACTCAGAGTCCAGAATAAATGAACTGTGTGCAGGGCACTATAGGAACAAAGAACAAGAAGTCTGACCTAAGTCTTGAAAAACATTTATATAAATATATGGGATAATAAAGTTCACCTCCAGTATATATCCAGTTTATAATATCTGACCATCATCAACTCCATAGTTCAGAGTCAACCTCATCTCTTTAGTGGAATACCCCAATAATTCTCTACTTCTAGAACATTCCATGAATACATTTAGGATTTCTGTTGAGCTGTGATCTTTCTCATAGCTCTCATTTATCCATGTACCTATTTTTTAGGAAGTTTCTTTCAGTCTTCACTTCTTTCAAGACTTTATTCTTATGACTCCTTCAAAATGAGACCTAAAGTGAAACAATACTATCTGGTTTCTAAACTCCCAATTTCCTAGAAGCTCTCATCCCATTACTGAATGATGTCTTTCCTCTCTTTCCCTCAAATATTTTAAACTTATTTGAATATTTTCTTATCAATTCTTATCTTCAAATATGCTGGACAACTTACTGTATATTACGTTAGATATTAGTTGACCACTGACCTGGTTATGGTAGCCAGATTTAATCAATAAAAATGCATGGCATTTAGTTAAATTTGAATGTTGGATTAAAAAAGGTAACCCAGCATTGCTATTATTTATTCATTGTTTATCAGAAATTTTAATTTAATTCACTCCCCTATATTTTTATCTGGCAACCATGATACACTTAGCATGCAAATTATGAGACTGGAATTCTTATTCTTTTACTGGTGTTATCTACAGTGACTTGAATAGTGACTGATACATCATATGGACTCAAAAATTATTCATTAGATATAATGCCATTGCCCTAGTTGTGGTCAAATAATTATATGTCTCATAGTTTGAGAAAATATAAGCTTTATTGAGAAAAAACTTACCTTCTTGATTGTGTATCAAGGAATTAGTTCATTTTCTCAAATATAGAAAGTCCTTGATAAATAACTGTTTAGTGTATAGATGACCCAAGTAAGTATATACTTAGATGCTATGTAAAAATAATAAAAAACAGGGTCTGAAATAAAAATAATATAGGTTAGAATAAGTCAGAATAGGTAACAATATGTGTTTTCTATCAGGAATGCATGCTGAACAAAACTGGTAACTTATTTCACATCTTGTGAGCCAGTTCTACAGGAAAGGGATATGGTATGTGCTCATTTCCCATAGTCAGTGACACCGGTATGAGGAATTGAAACACACACCATTTTGCTTTTGCAGTTGTCCTTTAATGATGATTAAACTCCACACATAATAAATGATTCTCAAAAAGGTATTTCTATCTTTTTATTACTTATAAAATAAGATGGGAGGTGTGAGATACAATAAGTATTCAATGTAGAAAGTAAGAAAGAAATGAAACTAGTATCAATGTAGTTATATTTATGAAGATGGTACATCTTAATGCAAGCAAAAGGCTGCAAACCTAATGATTTGTTGTAAGTGCTGGATAACTTCTTGGAGCATTTTTCATGTATAAGATCAAGAAAAATAATATTTATCTTGGTATATTCGGTGTATAAAAATACTGTTTCGATATTCTGCTTCTGGTTTCTGTTTTGACTTCAATTTAATGTGTTTAATTAGTTTTATTTTTTTTAAGATTTATTTATTTATGCATACAAGGTGGGATGTAGGCCAGAGGTGTAGGGTGGTGAGGGGATTCACCAGAGAGTGGGGAGCAGAACAGGCAGATCTACTGAAGTACATTGTTGAGGGGAGCAGTGGGTGAGACAGAAGAGGTCTGTTGTGCCATGTGAGAATCTCCCTGGCTGGGTATTGAACTCGTGCTGCAGTGGCTCTGGATAGCTTTATGGTGCTGCAGTTAACCTGCTGTGCCACCGGGGAGGCCCTTAATCAATTTTAAATGCACATGAGATTGCTCACAAAGAATTAGCTTGCACAATGGCAAGAGTTGCCTAAACAAGTCCCAAGTCCATAGGGCAATCTCTCAGGAAGCCAAGGCTGGAAACTCAAGCAGGAGTTGATGTGAAAGCCAAAGATGAAATTTCTTCTTCCACAGGAATCCTTTGGTCTGCTCCTAGGCCTTTTCAACTGAATAAATGAGTTTTACTCAGATTATTCAGAATAATCTCCTTTATAGAAAGTGAACTGATTGTAGATGATCTCCTTTAGCAAAACCTTCACTGCAACCCCTAGATTAGTATTTGAATTATTGGGGTACTGTAACCTAAGCAGTTTGGCTATCACCCAAAGGCAAAGGAAAGATATCTTTTTCAACAAAATCTTCTTGCTGTGTCTGGGATTTTGCCTTATAACTATGGTTTACACTAAATTGACACACACAACACGTAAGAAGAAAGAGAAGAAAACCTGGATCTTTAATGACATCGTTAAGCCACTGATTTAAGTAACCCTGGAGCCACTTTTCTAAGATGATAAATCTTTTCTCTTCAACCAAAGTGAGTCAGGATTTGGTGTTGCTTGTAGCTAACGCCATTCTATTATACATCATCCAGTAGTAACAATCTCAAAAATAAGTATTAAAATAGAAACACTTGTAAAATTACTTAGTTCTTGCATTAAGTTTTTTTTTTTTTCCTTTAACTTTACCCACATCTATACTAGGGAAACAAATGTGGCTTCTGCCTAATTTAAAATGTCCAACTAACTTTTTCGTCTTAATTAGTTTAATCATAGACTACCAGTGTGCTTTGCAGCAAGTCCTTTGATTAATGAACAATGATTTGAAGTCCCTCATTAAATGTAATATTGCCTTTGGATATACCCTAATTAGTAAAAACCAGAGGTCCTTCTACCAGCATGTGGGCTGATTTTGAAGTTAAAGAAAAACTAAAGTTAAGAATAATGATATACATGAGTGAATATGCAGCAACAGTGCTTGCCTGTTGAGAATAACTCCACAGGTTTCTCTGTTGGTAATGGTTTTCCCTAAGAAGAAAAATCTGCAGGGCATCAGAAAACTGGTCATCTACAGCCCTGAGGATAAACAGGAAAAATGATGCAAAATCAAGAGCTGACTCAAACCTATATGTGGATCTACACAGAGTATATCAGAATAGGTATTTGTCCTCTAGGCAAGTCATCAGACTGACAGAAAGATTATTGGAAAGAATTACATCAAGTTGTTGATAGTAGTTGTCTCTGGAAATGTGAAATTTGGAATTATTTCTTACTTTCTTCTTTTCACTTGTGTGTGGTTTCTAGTGTTAATTCTACATTATGTATAAATGTTATTGTGATAAAAATCCATCCTAGAATTTTGTACTCAGTGATAATTCTCCAAATACTTTTATAGATTAATAACCCAAATACAGCTTTCAAATAGGTCTAGATAGCAATTCTATTAATAGGTCTACTCCCTAGTAGCTAAGTAACTCTGCTAGTTACTTCTCTATATGTAGTTTTGTCATATATAAAAATGGAACAATAATGTTACCTGGCTCATACTGTTGTACTGAAAATGTGAGATAGTAAGCATAAACTACATATTAAGTTCAATGATAGTAGACATTTTGTGACTCTTTTCTCTCATGACATAAAATTATATAAGATTAAGATGTATAAAGTGTTGATACATTTATATATTGAAATATTATTAACACTGTGGTGTTAGCTGACAGCTCTTCACATCACATAATTACCATTTTGTTTTTATGGTGAGAACACTTAAGGTCCAGACTCTTAGCAACTTAAGTTTATAAAACAGTTTTCTTGATTATGTAGTCCATGCTTTGCACTAAATCTCCACAATTTGTTCAACTTTTAACTTCAACTTTGTACCCTCAGACCAACATCTCTGCAATTTTCCCCACTTCCCAGTCCCTGGTAGCCACAATTCTACTGTTTCTATGAGTTTGACTTTTTAAAAAAGATTCCACATGAATGTGATTTTTTTTTTGGTAAAGATTTATTTATGCATACAAGGGCTCGGGTGTGGGCTAGAAGTCGGGGGGTAGTGAGAGGATTCACCAAAAACAGAGTGGGGAGCAGAACAGTCAGATTGGTTGAAATACACTGCTGCGGGGAACAGCAGGCTAGACAGGAGAGGTCTGCTCCCCATGTGGGTCAGCTCCCTGGCTCGGGACTGAACTTGTGCTGCAGTGGCTGCTGATAGCTTCATGGTGCTCACACTTAACCCATTGTGCCACCAGGGAGGCCCATGTATGTGATATTTTACAATCATTGTCTTACTTTATGTGACATATCTCAGCCAGAGCCCAAGTTTCGTTCATTTTATTGCAAAAGGTAAGCTCTTATTCTTCCTCATGACTGAATAGTATTCTGTGTCTCTGTGTGTGTGTGTGTATGTATGTGTGTATCTCCATCTATCCGTCCATTCATACACTCTCTCACACACACACACACACACACTCACTCACATACACACACACATATATATGGTATATTCACATTATCTTATATAGTTACCCATTGACAGACATAGTTAGATTGTTTCCATATCTCAATTATTGTGAATAATGCTACAATAAGCTTGGGAATATCGTTTTGTTTTGTTTTTTTCTTTTTGATATCCTGTTTCATTTCATTTAGATATATATGCAGAAGTGAAATTGTGGAACTGTTGGATCATATAGTAGATCTATCTTTAATTATTTTGAGGAATCTTCATGATGTTTTCCATAGTGACTACCAATCAGTCTTTCTACTAATAGTATACAGGGGTTTCTTTCCCATATCCTTACAATGCTTATTTTTTTGTTTTCTTGATGACAACCATTCTAACAGATATGAGATGATATCTCAGTTTGGTTTTGACTTTCATTTCACTGATAATCACTGATGGTGATCATTTTTTTATTATTGTTAATGTTTCTTGCATCATGGAGGAGAAATAACCAATGTCCTTGTGTAAAGAAAAAATTATCTGATTAAACCTAGAGCTTTAAACATTGTAGCAGAGCAGTTTGTAGCAGGTTTCCAAAAGTACCAGAAGGCCCCTATAATGCCAGATCCTTACTTGGTGTATAGCCCTAATTACTATCATTAATATAATCATGAGGACCAGTTACAATGACTGGGATATATATTGAAAAATCTTTTCATTTATAAGTTGTAGCTTCTCAACTCTCATGTGGTAAAGATCTTATGTGGTAAATATCTCAGGTCCTGGAAAAATCTAAAGTCATTGTGTCTACATTTATTCCCAGTTGAAAAATAAAAAGAAAAGAGCAATAACTCTAAAGGGAGGATAAAATTAAAGATGATAATCAATAAATCTGTTAATATTTATTGAGCAACTTTCATGCAGGAAAAGATGTGTGTGTACGCATATGTTTAGAGATGATAGGAAGTTATTCATAGATGTAAATATAGATATATGGAGATATATCTATATCACAATATTATAAACATTCCCTCTCCTACCATGACAATATGAAACTATTCTTTCATTACCATCATGGGCAGAGGCACTATGACTGGGATGATATAAGCTGGCACAAAAATTGAAATGTCTTCACAAAATCACACTCATGCTTTGTTTTAGTTGCTTGATGTGGCAGATATTGTAGTTTCCAGTGTCACAGAGGAAACAGAATTGTGCTTATTTTCACAGACTACATTGGTGTCACTGACTTCATGCTGGTGCCAGTTGTGGGGTATGGCAGTGTGCCATGCTGCCTGACAAATAGCTATCACTAGTTAGGCATTCACCAAAGCATCCTGTCCTGATTTGACTTGCAGGAAATATAAGTGTGTATTAATTATAATAAAATAAAAGTGGGCAGGTGACATTGTGCAGATAAAAACAAAACTGTGTGTGTGTGTGTGTGTGTGTGTGTGTGTGTGTGTGTGTGTGTGTGTGTGTTTATCTTGGCAAGGGTATGAAACCTGGCTAAATCTACCTAACTTGAAGTTATTTGACTTTTTTTGTGTCTTGTTGTTTATTTCTTTATTGGGTATAATGATGCTCAACACTCAAAACTGTGAAGCTGAAATAAAATTTAAAAAAAAAAAGCCCCTAAAGTGTAGTAGAGATCTGGGAGGCAGTAAAATATGCATATTCACTTTCTTCCTCTTCTCATTTATTTGCATTAGTTCACAGACTTTGTTGGTGTGTAGATTTGCGCACTGTGTAGGCACACACAGATACCCAATAGCTACATTTGTGTATATACTAAACTTTAGTGCTTTTTTATAATTATTAAAAACTTACCAAACAAAGCCCTCTAAGATCTTAGAATATGAAAGTGAGGAATGGATTTTAGGTGAAAGTTCACAGCACATATTATTAAAAAATATGTACCTGTTTTTTTTGGTAGGTCAAAATTATTGAACATTGACAGTCCTCTATGCTTCAGTGTGATATAGAACATAATCTATGATGCCTGTGCTTTGAGGAAGCGAGCATTTAGAGAAAGGATATTCCCTTCTCCACGAAGGGACAAGTTCCAGAAAGATAGCAGGTGGGGAGAAAATCCTTCTAGGGATCAGAATAAAGCTCTAGCCATAGCTAAACTATTTAGAGTAAGTCAAGCCAAATATAGCATGTCTGATTTTCCCAGCAACAGAGGCAAAAAATATTCCCTCTCTACTTGGCTAACATTTCAAAATGTGAAGGAGAAAATGACTTGAAACTTATTGGTACTTCTTTAATTACTTTTAGTCATTATGTCTTGCTTGTGATCAAGTCTCTGGCTATTTTCAGGACAGTAGAAAATTATTGAGATTTTCTTCCTCATGACTAATCTTTCTACTACTAGGACAGGTATTTTAAAAGGGATTCTGTTATATTCTAATGCTTCATTCCAATCAAGTAATTCTCTGCAATTTCTAGGAAATAAGGTGTGCTCAAGCATCAGTGTAGATTTATTTGCCGAACCCCTGATGATGCCAAGAGAATCCTTGCTATGGCTTTTATTTGGTGCAAATCATGAATTCCCTGATGCATGAAGTGCAAACGATGACAAGCTTAAATACTGTGTCTGACACTAGTAGCTAATGAGGAAATCTGTCAGAAGAAGCAATGTTTCCATGCTGAGACTGTGCTGCACTAGAGTAGCCTGTGACAACATTTTTGCTCTCAGAAAAACCTAGTGCCAGAACTAGTCTTCCCCTTGTTAGTTCTTGACTTTGGACAGTTACTTTGATCCCTATATGCCTTCATTTTCTCTTGAACAAGGACAAATTTTGTATTATATAGTATATGAGTTTATTTATTACTGTTTTTTACTTAATTAATATGTCATATTTCTAGTATCAGGCAAGAGCAGGGGCAAGATAGAACTTGCAGCAATCTACCAAAAATTTCAAGCACTTCTAGTTTAGATTTTAAAGTTCTGATTACCTTGTAATCTAGGATCAATTAAGGCATCACTTCTCCCTTTTTTTATAAGGTACATTTCCCGCAGGCTATCAATATTTGAACTACACAGGGAACCAAGTACTCTAAAAATTATGGGCCCACAGTGTGTTCCCCTTAGAGACTCACTGAGTCGAGTGGGGCCCCTTAGACTGCATGTCGAAACCTCAGCATCCCAATCATGCTTTGGAAGAAAGGATGCTATATTAAGCTCTCAGAGCTTAATTAAGCTATATTAAGCTCTCAGAAAGGAACAAGAATCTTCTAGAAGCCATCAATAAAAGCTATCTTTATCTCTATGTTTGATTTATATGAACCCAATAAAGTAGGCTGTTGTGTTATTGAGACACACAAAATTTGTTACTTATCACTTTAAAAAAACAAAAACAAAAACTGGCTCATTAAAAATAAAAGTTATAACTAGACCTAATAGGGGCCCTCTGCCTGTTGTGAACAAACTTGATGACAACTTTTTTATTTTTTATTTTTTTTTAAAGTATTTTTTAAAGATTTTTTTTTTTATTTATACATACAAGTTGGGGTACAGGCCAGAGGCGTGGGGCGGTGAGAGGGTTCACCAGAGACAGAGCGGTTAGCAGAACAGGCAGATCAGAAACACACTGCTGAGAGGAGCAGCGGGCAAGGCAGGAAAGGTCTGCCACACCATGTGGGAATCTCCCCGGCCGGGCGTCGAACTCGTGTCACCGCTGACAACAACAGCTCCACAGCGCATCGCTTAACTGCTGCGCCACCAGGGAGGCCCTGATGACAACTTTTTAAAAAAGATTTATTTATGCATGCAAGAGCTGGGGTAGGGCCTCCCTGGTGGCACAATGGGTTAAGTGCAGCTCTATGGAGCTGTCAGCTGTTGCAGGGCAAGTTTGAAGCCCAGCCAGGGAGTTTCCCACATGGTGCAGCAGACTGCTCCTGCCTTGCCTGCTTTTACCATCAGCAGTGTACTTTAGTCGATCTGCCTGTTCTGCTCCACACTCTGTCTCTGGTGAACCCTTCACCGCCCCATACCTCTGGCCTGCACCCCCACATTATATACATGAATAAATAAATCTTTAAAAAAAAAGATCTGGGGTATAGGCCAGAGGGGTGTGTGTGTGAGGGGGTGCGGTGGTGAGAAACTTTACTAGAGACAGAGTGGGGAGCAGAACAGGTGGAGTGACTGAAATACACTGCTGATGGGCGCAGTGGATGAGGCAGACAAGGTCTGCTATGCCAGGTGGGAAGCTCCCTGGTCAGGGATCGAACTTGTGCTGCAGTCGCCACCCATAGCTTCATAGTGCTGAGACTTAACCTCTTGCACCACCCAGGAGACCCCTTAATGACAACTTTTAAGGCAGGGAAAGAAACTTTTATTGTTGCTGGACCAGTGGAACAAAAATCAAGGCAGGAGACCCACCTCAAATCTGTCTTTTTGCCCATTAAGTAGCTTCGAATTTTAAAGAGTGAAGGGAAGGTGGGTAAAAGATGAACTAATCAGGGAATGGGAAAGCATGGAGCTCCCACTGCCCAGGCTTAGGGCAATTCATACACCTTCCTTGGTTGCAAGTTCATTTGGAGGGAGTTTGATATGTGTTCTGAGGCATTTAGGAGGGACCCATGTCACAAGGTTATTTTCCATCAGCTTTTTTTTGGGGGGGGCATACTTGAGCCTTGGACTTAACTTATGGGTGATCACTCTAGATCAAGCCTAACTGGCTCCCACTGGTCTTGGTAATTGACTCTGTGTAGACAAGCAGACGGAGTTGTACAACTTGTGAAGGGCAAGACAGGCAGGAAAAGACCAATGGGAGCCAGTCTTCTCATCACATCTGGTCACTGAAACAGGCTTCTGTATTTTGAGCAAAATAATGCCTTGCCACATTTTCAAGGTCAAGCTACTAAAAATTCTAATTTAATATATTCTAAGTGTCTATGCTAAATGTCTGATTAATTTTTTATTACCAAAAATACAACAGTTTCATTTCTTTCAGAATATATATTTACTATAAAAATTGTTTTCAGATCTAATAAAATTAATTGTAAGAATTAAAAATCATTGGTGGACCTCTCTGGTGACACAGGGGTTAAAGTCTCAGGGCTATCAAGCTATTGCCAGCCACTATAGCATGAGTTTGATCCCCAGCCAGGAAGCTAACTCACATGGTGCAGCAAACCTCTCGTGACTTACCCACTGCTACCCACAGCAGTGTATTTCAATAGATCCACCTATATTGCTTCCCACTCTGTCTCCGGTGAATCCTCTCACCGCCCCCCCCACCAACTCTGGCCTACACTCCAGTTCTTGTATGTATAAGTAAATAAAAATAAATCTTTAATAAATGAATAAGTACAAATTGTTTTCCACATTTTAAAAATTGTAGTCAATTAACATTTTATAATAAAATAATAGACAATTATAGATTCTATGTGCATTGCCATTTTAATATGTAAATTTGCATGGCAGACCTTAATTATAGGTAATTAAAATAAATTCTGTTTACAGGTAAACTCGCATATTTATTTTTGGTAATTATATCATTTTTTATTGAGGTAACATTGGTTTATAGCGCTATATGTGAGTTCAGGGTAGAGGCTCAAACCTCTACAAATCCAAATTATCACACCACACCCACTATTACAGCACCCACACTCTTCCACCATAGTCCAATAAGACCCATCCTCCTTGGCACTCACCCTACCCTCTTCTTCTGGTAGTCACAATTTTGCAGTCAGATTTCTGGACTAGTTTTGGCTTAATTTTATCTGTTCCTTTGTTTTGTTTCTCTATATTCTACAAATGAGTAAACTAATTTAATATTTGTCATTTTCTTTCCGATTTATTTCACTTAGCATAATCTCCAGTTCCATCCACATTGTCACAAATTGCTAAATTACTTTTTATTAACCTAGTAGTGTTCCATTATGTATATTACAATGTGTTCTTTATCCATCTGTCATTGGGCAATTATGTTGTTTTTATAGTTTGGTTATTGAAAATACTGCTGCAATGAGTATAGGGGTGCCTATAGCCCTTTGCATTAGTATTTTGTATTCTTTGGGTAGTATTCTATGAGAGAAATTGCTGTATTATATGTCAGATCTATTTTTAATACCTTGAGAAACTTCTATACTGTTTCCCATAGGGGCTGGACCTATAGTCTATTCCCACCACCAGTGTATAAGGCTTCCTGTCTATGTAAATAATGTTCAGTATTCTATTATCAAGTTATGCAATCAATATGTTCAATAAGAGCAGGTTAGGAATAACTAGTTTTGATCCCAAGTATTTCAGCTACTAAAAAGTATGAAACTCACTCTGTGATAAAAAACTCAACTCTAGAGCATGCTAAGCGGTAACTAACACAAGCCATTTTTCACTTTTTACTAAAGAAATCATTATAGATTTGCATGGCTAGGAGGAAATCAGCTGGAAAAAAATCACACAATCACAAAGTAATTTCTACCGTGAAGCTCTAAGAGACCATGTATTCCCCAGAAGAGAGAAAAGGTATTTGTTTTATCACTGTAGGATATTTTATGAAAAATCCTGTGATGCTATATTTCTCTCATTTTTTTTCAATTCACATTTATTAAGACCTTATTATTTAGCAAATAAGATTTGGATCTATTTTCAATAAATTTGCACAATCCTGTATACAGACATGTAAACAATTACTTTCAAACATGTATTAAGATGTTTTAAGATACAGGAGTAGGGCAGAAGAGGAAATAAACAGTTTCCTTGCTGAAGGAAGACGAGCGTGATAGCAATAGTTTACACAAAGAAAAAAGCAAGGTTCACCTAAAGTGTAAGGAAGATTTTGCCAAAACATATTAGTAATAACTAAAGCTTTGGGTTTCTTGCTTGACATATGATAAGTATAGTTATCTCTGTTTTATCAAGGAGGCACTTAGTGCCAGAGAAATTCAGAATTTTGCTCAAAGGCATAGAATAGGTTAGTATTTGATCTTTGCTGAAGTCCTTGCTCCAGTCACCATGCTAAACCATTGCTCCTATAGAAGAAGAAACGGGCATTCCTGGCAGAAGTCACATGTGCAGAAGTCACAGATATAATATAGCCTTGTGTTTTTGATGAACTACAAACATTTCATCATGGGAGCAAATGCTGTGTTTTGAAAGTGGTACTGTGTTGATTAAATAAAGCAAATTAGATTAAAGTTTAAAGAAGCATGTAGTGCTTAGCAAGAAAGTGATAATGAAGGATGAACAAGGTTTGGGAAGTGGATTGCATCTGGTGAATAAAGAACACTAGAATGATGCCAAAATTTATATAATCTGACATTTATTTGAGATAGGCAAGCCTCTCTCTTTAAAACTTTGTGCAAACATAGAACAACACTTTCCCATTTCCCAGCAAGAAAAGATCTCCCTTCATCCCCAATCTCCATTAAATCCTTGAAAGAATCCAGTTGCATGAGTTTCCTTCAGCCTCTGGTTCAGAAAATCCAAATTACTTTCAAAACAGTTGGTCTTTGTATAGAGAGACATTCAAATTGTTTTATAGACATTATCTCACCAACAGACATTTCATCCTGGTGAGGTAGGACAAAAAACAATTTATTCCTATCTTTAAAGGGTAAAAAGAGGTTAAATGACTCATCTGTGGATCTGGAAATAGAAGCTCATTCTCTGGAATCAATTCTGTGTGTAAGAGCAATTGGCAAATGATTTCATAAATGGGTGTAAGTTAAAGGTTATTGATATTTCACACGACTTGAGTTGTTGGAGTCATCATTTACTGTGAAACAAAGAGGTCAGAATTGATAGATGAACTGAAGATTGTTTTTTCAAGATAAGCAAGAGTTCTGTCTCTGGGTAACTTTTTCTTTGACCCATAGTATTTTATAAATAGGAATCTTAAGGTGATTCTCTCAGTATCGATGGAATATTCACAGCACATCCACAGAAATGTTTACTGTGTTTGAAGTATTTTTATGTTGTGTCATCCAGACTGTTTCCACTCTCATAGGAGGATGGATCAGTGCAGATGTTATTATTTAATGGTTTTACATAATCCAGATGTTGCTACCTTGTGAAAACTTCATAAAACTAGTCTGCTACCATATTTATGCTTATATTTCCTTATAAAATTATATTTCCTAATAAAATCCTGGATGCCAAACTGTAGCCCTATCTCTAATGAAGGAGTCCCTCCAGATGAGGGAAAGATGGCAAATGATCACTTTCTTTTTCTTGAAATATTTCCCCCCACCCCCATACTGGCTTTCAGGGTTGCTTACTCACTGAAGGTTTTTTTGCTTTTGTTTTGGTTTTGTTTTTTGGTACAGTAAATCCTCACTTACTGTCTTTGATAGGTTCTTGGAAACTGCCAGTAAGCAAAATGAGATGCAGTGGAAACAGGTCCCAGCTAATGTTGTTTCATTCAATGTAGCTGAGATTTTCTTTTTCTCATTGAAGATTAATGACACCACATTGAATGAAAGTAATATTATCCAGAGACATATTTTATAGGTCTCTTAAGGATCTGCTGGGTACATGGTTCCTTGTTAGTATCATTGCTTATTCCTCCTCAAATTGCTAAAATTTCAACCTTGCAACAAACTTGGGACCATCAAACTCCTTTTTTCTCTTCTGTATGTGCTCGTACCTAAGTGGTATCAGCTAATCTCTTCCTTAATCTCCTTCAGCATCACTGTGTTATGTCCATGTTGGCTTTCTCCTCCCACTAGGGCTCCTGCTTCAGGGCCTTTGCACTTGCTATTTCATCTGCTAATCATAACTTCCAGTAGACATTCACAATAATTATTTCCTCTCTTCATTTATGCCTTTGCTGTTCATCAAGATCAGCCAATTTATACTGCCCTTTCTATTCCCACAACTCTTTCCCTACTTTATTTATTCTTTGAAATTATTACTGTTTAACATACTACACTCAAGTTTATTTATATTATTTATTTTCCATCTCTTCACTATAAGGTAAATTTTGTGAAGGAAAGGATATTTTCTGTCCTGTACTCTGCATTGTGCATGGAAGAGTATCTGACACATGGTTACAGCTCAATAAATACATCTCTCAGTTTTTAGCTACTTGGGTTTCAAACTGTGAGGTTTAGAATCTCATCTGCATTTCAGGTTATTAAAAGTTTCTCCATATCTGATTTAGGCCCTTCTCAAATTTTTAGTGCAAATCCGCCATATTTCAATCTGCCAGCTTCAGTCTTTGCCTTGCCTGAGGGCTGTCTTTGTTCCTACCTAGCATTTTGTCTGCCCACAGGAGGACCAGAATTGCTAAGGAATTAATTCTACCACCACTCCATCATTCCTCTGCAGGTTTTAATATGCTGGTGCTCTTTGGTTTCCTCATAGCCTGAGGCTGTGGCTTCCAGAGTTTTCCCAAGTACTAAGCTGTGGTCACCACCTGTGAAATCTGGCACCATATAACACACGCCTTGGCTGACATTCCTTCCTTTGTCCTTCCTTTCTGATGTTTGTTTCTAAACTATTTCCACTCAGAACCTACTTGGGGAAGGAGGAGGGAGAACCTAAATAAAGACATATATTTGGAAATTAGTGGGCTACAATATCTTAATGGCTATCCCCAGCTATGGTTTCAATGACCCAAACATATTAAGAAATTATTTCTGACAGTTTCAGGACACAAGCGTCCAGTACCTGGCTTCTGTGAATAAATGTTTCCTGAATAAATTAATTTCTCCAGAGGACAGTACCATAGCTCAACACAAGGGAAAAAGCATGAACTCAGTGAATACTACTTTTCCCTTCCTATATTTTGGGAGAATTAGTGGACATACAGGCTGTGTTCTGTCTGTTGCCTCACAGCCTTCTTGACTTTGGGTGTTGCCATTTATCTCCAGCGATGCAATGACTCAAAGCCCTTTTCTTCCTTCTCCACATTTCCCGTTTGTTGAATAAGTGAGAAATTCTTTGCCTCTATGCACTTGCAATTTCACCTACAACAACTGAAGGAAAGGATAAATCCAATAATAATGCCAATTGCTGAAAGCCTGCTATATGTATTAAGGTAGACACTGATGATTTCATTAAATCCTCAAAGAAACCATTATTAAATATAGTTAGCCCATTTTGCAGATGAAGAAGTTGACATCAGGAACTTTATGACTAAAAGACTTCCCAAAGTCAGTCAGAACACTGCTTAGGGGCAGAATCAAGTTTATATGTAGGACACCAAACTTTGCCCCTTAATCTTAGTGTAGTAATTCGGTTCGTCTTTTTTTTTTCTTACAATTTAAATAAAATTTATTGATGTGTTTTTAATGCAAGAAAGAATAAGAGCAAAGTACACATTTTCATTGTCTATAAAAACTTAATTTCCCTGTTTTTTTCAATTATGATTTATTGAGATAGAATACATACAGTACAATTTTCCCTCATAAAGTGTGCTGCTTATTGAGTTTGGGAACTCGTTTTGATCTCCATGAGCAAAAACAGAAGCAATTTCAAATACATTATGTCTGTCACTTACTAGTTTTGTCACCATGGTAAAATATCTAACTGTTAGCCTGGTTGCTCATCCTAAGAATGATATAAATAATATTTATTTCATAGCAGTTGCTAAATATAGTTTCTGGCAGTGGAGATTAGAGTCCCAAAGTAAAACTTTTGTAGACTTTTTTGTGTCTGTCCACAAGAGTTAATAAAAATTTGATGTTCCCCATAAAGATTAATTTAGGTACTAGGGCAACCTTGATGACTGATTGATTGCTACAGTCAAGGTGACTTTTAATTGAAGTGCTTCATTCATTTACATAATGAACTAAATTGTCAAGGAAAATGTTAGCTGTCTAGAAAAGTGAAGGGGACAGGAATCCTGAGTTTTCATATCTTCAAGTCTGGCCCACAGCAGAGAGACTTCCTTCTTGCCTGTCTCACTTTCATAACTCCATCTCCTCTTCTGTTTTCCTCGTTGGTAAAGGGAGCTTTTTCTGGGTTGGTATCTCATCCACTGCTAGGGAAATATCATTCCGCTAATGTCCTAACTCCATGTACATTGTGACCTCCTTGACTTGACACTGGAGACATAGTAAATCAAATATTCTAGTCTTCAAATTTTATTACTAAAAACAGCTACCAGCTACCAGGTATTGCTGTCTGTTTGGGGATACCAGATAAAGTATAGCACTTTGTGTTTCCTTATTGCGAGTTTGAGTATGCTATTCTCTCTGGGACATGCGTGTATATACACATAAATTCTGAAATTCAAATTGCACTGGGTGTCCTCTATTTTTATTTGTTAGATCTGGCAGCCTTAGCTATATTCTTTTCCAGCAAATGTGTCAACCACTCCAACCACTTTGTATTTTTTATCTTTATGATGATATTATGAGGTAAGCGCAGTTATTATACTCACTTTATAAATGAGGCTTAAGTGATGTTAAGAAAGAGGTTCAAGGTTATACAGTTACTTGAGAACATGGAGTTACTAAATTTGTGTTATAGTAACAAAAGGAAACTAATTACATATACTGTGGGTTTGTGTTACTATTTACATATTCAAATATGTAAATAAGCTATATAAGCTATTTAAACACAAGTTGATAATTTTGAGGTTTACTAATGTTTATACTAATTAGGTGCATTCATTGTAACTATTACACTATCATTTCAGTGAATGAAAAAATCATCTTTACTAATTGATTCTTAGGATAGTCAAAATTCATATATGCTATTCTGATATAGTATCACCCTCTCTTCTCAAAAGAAATGTGTTTATTATACTTTTGCTTTTTTTCCCTGAAACTTCCCTTAGTAGCCTTTCAAAATTAAAATTGTAAACTTTTATTGGCATGCTATTTATCTCTTTCAAATACTGTTGCTATTGTGTTTCTATTTTGCCTGCCATACACAAGGAAGTTTTTAACATTCTTGAACATATCTTCTCTGTACATGTATAAAAGTTGCTTTAAGAGGAAATCTCCAGGAGAGGAAGTGCTGGGTAATGTAAAGAATGGGAGCTGACAGCTTTACTAGAATGTTGCCCAAAGTGGAATAGTGCTTCCGGCTTAAGGTTGTTATATTTACAATTGCAAACTGATGTTACCTCAAAACAAACACACAAACAAAAACACAGAAAACTCTTCATAATGATCCATGGATTTATTCCAATCTGATTTTGAAAACTGAGTTCAACAAATTTTTATTGTATGACTTGAGGTGCTTTTCTTTACCAGTTTAAGTCTTATTTCCTCAGATATGAAATATGTGTGATAAAATTTAGTTTTTATTTCTTATGATAGGAGTTGATGGTATACAATATTTAAAAAATATAACTTGCTCAATGTTCATTATTGGCATTTAATATTTAGTAGATATGTAATAAATTACAGTTTTTATAGTTAATTTTCATTTGCTTATCAAGCACCTTTCTAGCTTATAGTAAGATAGTTGACTTGAAATTTCCAGCCAAGCCTAGAGAAGCCTAGTGATGGGATAGTTTTAAGCATAGGACCCCTCAGAATCAATCTCAATTACACAGTTCTGCAGAATTCCAGAATGCACTTTCATTGCGCTAGATGTATTATGTTTGGCAAGACTCTGTGATATACAGGTGATCAAATTCCTCTCTCTACCTTATTCAGCTGGTAAATTGCCCATTCAATATCAAGTTGCTGCCTAAGTGTTATTGCTACATACTCCATTTCCTTCATGCTCCGAACAATGTGTCCTTCTTTTAGATTTTGCAACTCCCTGCTCCTCTGAACAGTGATGGCACTTTCTCTTAGTTCTATGTTCTTAATTTTGGTTCAAACTCATGAACTCTGTGGCCAATTCCTGTCTCTGAAAATTGACTCACTCTGCTTTCTAGCAGATATTTTTGGACTAAATATTTTGAACCTCAGTTTTTGCTTTTTTTTTTTTTTTGCCTCTATCATGCCTTTTATCATAGCTTTCTGTTGCAATTATATGTGATTATTTTGGGGGAGTACCTCACTCAGAACCTTGAAGAAATTTAATAAATTGAAGATGTCAATATCATCACCAACATCATCCCGTAAATGCATAGGATGAATGTAGGTGAGAATGTGGACGATCATGATTCATGGTGACTGTCATGGTTCAGAGTCAATTTATTGCAGTGGCTGAAATCACAGATTCTGAAATCAGACTACCTGAGTTTAATTTATGGCTTAATAACAATATGTGACCTATCCAATTTAAACCTGCTTCCCTACCAATAACTTGGAAGAAAAATTAATAGTTTATACCTTTTAAATTTGGCATCGTGGGTAAATAAAATAATGCACAGCAAAGCTCTGAGTACCATTGAAAGGCAATAATAATGGCTGGGAATATTAATGAATATGAGAGTGATATTTTTTTACCTGAATTTTTTTTAACTATATTGATATTATTGTTTATGTCTTTTACATTATTGTGTATTCCCTGTAGGTTTCCCACCACCAATTCTCCCATGAGCCATCACCACAGTCCTTTGTGCTCTTTTCTCCCCCATTTTGAGCCCTTATCCTCCCCCATCTCTCGCTGAATGCCTCTCTTTTATTTGGCTCCCCTAAATTCCTGTTATAAGTTAAGAAAACACATGAAATTTTTACATACAACAAGCAGTCATCTTCATCATATTATCTGTTGTGTTTTGTGTTTTTAATAAAATCTACATCAGTGGGTGCCTTAATGGCAATGCCCTTTCTTGTTTGTTTTATTCTCCTAAAAATAGTTAAAAATAAGGCAGGTTTATAACAAAAAATATTTTGCAATTAATCTTTGCAAACCACTGAGCCCATAATAGCTACTTTAAAAAAATGATAGAATCATTATTGTGGGGGATTTTGCCAAGCTTCGCAGCTTTTTTATGGAATTAAAAAGCTGTATCTGCAAATGTTTTAACATATATCCAAGAATTTATTTTTGTTTAGATATGTAAGTTCAACAGATCAAGAGATGATTACCTCTAAAAAGATAATATATTATTCACAGTTGCCAAGAGAAGGGGTTCTAGACATGGCCACCAAACAAAACAACACTTAGATCACTTTCAGGCAGAGAGAGAGCCAGGAAACTATAGAAAATGACTCTTTTGTAGTTTTGGTGGGGAGGAATGGGCAAAGCAGAGTTAGCAGGGTAAGTGGTTTTAGAAATGGTTTAGTTTGAATAATTCCAGTGACCTCTGGGATGTATGAGCTCTCTTTAATTATCTCATGTTTGGTCCTGGAGTAATTATGGCAGAGGATGGGTGTCTCTGGAGTGTGAAATACTGATAAAATCCACAAAAGAAGGTCAGTTTGCATATTTGGAGAGTTGTTTGCTATCTCTAGGAATGTGCTAAACTCTAACCCTGGGGAGGTACTCCCTCCCAAATCAGCAAGACCCCAGGTGTCAAAACATCAGATAAAGAAACTAGAAAATGTAGTTAGTACTGTCAAAGACCATAGCACAGACTAATAAATACATCAATTTCCATCTACAATGGTTTTTTACTGTAATTCCTTCTTTTCACTTTTCTTGATAGAGGTCTCTGAAACTGACCACATATTTTTCCTTTGAGATGAACTGGGATGGTTTATTGCTATGAACCACAGTATTTCTTCCTGATATTGTAATTTACACTCACGAAAAGTAATCAGCCAGTAATCAGACCATTATTAATACTTTTAGATTTCATCTCAGTCTCACTAGCAAAGTAAAATAAAAAATGGTGAGTTGCGTTTTCATATTCTTCCAATTATGCAACCTCAGTCCATGTCTCAGTTTGATTCACCTGAATGTCTGTGACAATAAATACATCCCCAAGGTTATTTTTAGTGATTGTAATTCATCATAATGGTTAATAGCATTTAATGAGCACATACTATATGATAGGTGGTATTCTTTTTACATTAGCACACTAACTCATTTCATCTTCAAAACCACTCCATGCAGTAGGCATTAGTATTAATTTTGTCTTGTATTTGTTTTATATCTGAAGCATGGAAAGATTAAGTAGGATACCTGAGGTAATAAATCAAGCAAAATAGGTGGTATCTCAGATTTGAACCCAGAAGCCATTTGAATATAGTAAAGGTGAGCATGGATGCTATTCCTAGAAGAAAAGTGAAAATGGAGCACAGGTAGCTTCAACAGAGGTCAAGTAGGTATGATTTTTGATCTTGACATAAAGATAACTGCTCTCAAGAGGCACCTCAAGGACATTTATGTGAAGTCTGGGTATATTACATCAATGAAAATCCCATTGGTAAATAGTATATTTTGTTGCATATCATTGTTTCAAAAGGCATGCACCTGATCGTTTCAACATCAGCAATATATTTGTGAGTTTGTTTGATACATTTTACAGATGCTTTGAGGGAATTTTAACTAATAGATTAGAGGGACTACTGAATTCAGCTAAAAATCATTACTAAAGGTTTACCATCATGAAAAAGGCCAGGTCAGAACTTTAGCTTATGTAGCTTAAAAAGACAATAAGAATACCCCAAGTTTTGGAGGGAAACTGTTTGCTACATAGGTACCTCCTTCCCCACCACAAAACCCCATCAATTAGCCAAAGTCCCTCTGGAAACTAAGTCAAGCTTTCTGGTAGAAAGTTACTTCCATTATTATTTTTCAATAGAGTTTAGGTTTGGGGTGTTTCTCTTTACATATCTTCTCAACTGCTCTTGTTTCAGTTTTCTCTGATGCACCAGAAATTTTAAAATTATAATCTGCTGTGTTATAAGGTATTAGCACCTTTTGGCCAGTGCTGGCATTTGAAGACACAGTAATGGTTCTGCTGAAGAGTGGACATTTCATGCTTCTTAACTCTTCCTGGGGGCACAACAGGGAGGGTATTGTGAGCCTCTTCAGCATGTGGATCCCTCTACAAATTCCAACCCCCAATCACAGACTGGCATCTGGGCAAGCAGGCTCTGTCCATTTACATATTATCTGACATCATCCAGGTTTTTGTAGAGACCCAGCTGAGGTTCACTGCATACAGTTTACCCGTAGTTTCAACAGAGTGAATGATTCTGAACCCAACAGCACTAAAAGGGCCTGATAGGGAATCAAACATTGTAAAGCACAGAGTAGTTTTGAGTACCAGGGGCTACAGCTGGCCTGCGTAACCGAACATCGCCAAATCACAAAGAACTCTGTTGTGAGACTATTTCTTGAGGTTCTAAACTTAAATTCTGAATAAATGCACATCAGTTTATGTTCAGTAAACACAGGAAGACCTTGCTTTTCTTCAGCAAAGTCCAGATTCTCCACAAATTCTGCCAGGTGGAAACTTCTTTTTCTATTTTGGTCTCCTCTAGATGTACAAGTCCTCCCTGTCATCTGCATAGCCTGGGGTGAGATTTGGCATGTTCTGATTTCAGCCAGAACTGAACCCACCCACAGGACTGGAAGACAGCAAGCCAATCACATCAAAGAGAAGCAAATGCCCCTTGTCTGATATCCAGTGCATTGTGTTGACCATGACAAGACCTCTGTTTTAGTCACTGAATGCATAGTTTACTATCTCAATGTAACTCTCAAAGTTGTTTGTACAAGAAGCTTTCATATAATATACCATTTTCTATGGTCCTCTGGTAGGTGAAAGGTGGTTCTAGAATGGGTTCTAGAATATTAAATAAGGAAATGCAACAAGGAGGAGTAAATTTTGTCTATGACATATCACACTCAAATAACCAATGCAAGGAAGATCATTCAACAGTTGGTTAAGCAGGTATCTATTAAACATTGACATTGTGATATCCCAGGATCCAGAAATAAAAATGGTAAGAGAGATATCAGCTTCTTCACAGAAAATGCTGATCAGCCTTTTCATGTCTGAGAGAGTACTCTCAATTAAACAAAGGCCACTTTCTCCCCTTTTCTAAGGCTAACAGACCTCAAGGCTAAAGATTCAGCATAAATCTGGCAGTTGGACTTTCCTGTATAAAAACATAATGCAAATCCCGATGGCTAATGATTAAGTTTAAAGTGGAGGTTTTCAGGGCCCTCCCTGGTGGCACAAGGAGTTAAGCACAGCGCTGTGGAGCTGTCAGCAGCTGTGGCCCATGAGTTCGATGCCAAGCAGGGGAGATTCCCACATGGCGCAGCAGACCTTTCCTGCCTCACCTGCTGCGACCCTTAGCAGTGTATTTCCATCCATCTGCCTGTTCTGCCATTCTGTCTCTGGTGAACCCTCTCGCCGCCCTACGCCTCTGTCCTGCACCCCAGCTTGTATGCATAAATAAATAAATCTTTTAAAAAAATAAAGTGGAGGTTTTCAAATGTTCTAGTATCACAATGGAAGACAGTAGAAAAATTCTTTATCAACCAATATGGGTATTCTTAGTTAAGATGAACAAAATTTGAGCTTCCCTTTTCATCTCCTTCTTGCTCTTCTTGGGCCTAAAATAATGAACCATACTGGTAGTCAGATAGCAAATCACTGGCCTAAACCTGGTGTTCATATATTATTTGCTGATTAAATTACTAATGATGGCTACTTTATGAGACAGTGTCATAGAAACAGGTCACTTGACATATTCTCACTGGGTATCACCACTGTGTGGTATCTCCACCACATCACCCACAGTCCACCAATGTAGTCCATGTTACTTCTTTCCGTATTTGTTCTTACTCCCTGCCCACTCCACTGTCTACCCCCTTTGGATGTTTCAAGTCTGTAGTTAGTTTTTAAGCATTAGTTTTTAAGATTGTCTTCCTCTAGTTCTTTGTTTGGTTTGTCAATATTCCATTTATTAGTGACACCATAAGTATTTATGAAAAATCATTTTTATGTCTGCCATATACAACAGATATTGATTCAGGTCAGTTCACTTAAAAATAATAAAAACTGACATTTACTAAAAATTGACTATGGCAAAACATAAGCTATTATATGTGACCACTTGAGGGAACTATATGAAATGTAAATGTTATCCCATTTTACAGAGAAGAAAGCTGAGGTTCAGTGATTTTGATAATTTTCCCAGTGTCATTTGGGTAGTGAATTGTAAAGTGGTGATCTTCCATATATAAAAGAATATTTTTAAGAAATAGTTTCTGATTTCCCCTTTATGTAACAATCTGTTAAATATAAAGATAAAAGATTACTGATTGAAAGTGGAGTTGTCACCACCTTTGTGTCAAGCAATCGGATAACATATTTTAAAAGTAAAACTACGCATTTCCTGAGACACCAGTTCCACTCTTGGGGGAATCTATCTAATTAAAAGAGGCTACTTGCACTTAAAAAAATAAGGTTGCAGTAACACTTATCAAAGTAGTTTTTAATTAACTTACATAATATAAAAGTAAAATAGAGCAAACATAAGTATAGATAGCAAAATATGGAAAATGATGGCAGGATAGCCAATATGATAATTGTCTTTTTATGTGAGATCTCTTGAATAGTTTCATTAAAAAGGCAATTCTATTGAGATGTGCTTTGAATAATACCCAAAGTAAAAATGTACATTAAGAGGAAAAGGAACTCCAAAAAGGAGTCCATGCTAGTTTGTGTGTGTATATCAAATATTCATCAGAATTTCTACCAAAATAAACTGAAAAGTAAAAAGACTTATTTTTTTTCTTTAACTTGTGAATAATTTCAAAGTTCTGATTATTTCTTATTCACTGGTAAGAAGATGAATATGAAAGACTTTCATTTATTAGTAGGTGCAGTATATTGAAAAATGACCATAGAATCCATTTCCTGGGAAATAACTGTAACATCTGTCCTTAATCAAATGCATGATGAGAGTAAAGCTTCTCTGTCTGCCATGGGTCCTGCCACAAAGACATAAGGCTCCTTTTGATACGTGGTACCTGCCATTCTTCCATGCTTTTCCATCAGCCCTAGCACACAAAATGATTACCAGAATGTTTGCAGAAATGAAAAACAAAATATAACAAACACCTTGAACACTACATTTTTATTCCAGTGACAAACAAAGTCAATGAAGAAAACTGTCCAGTGTATTTCACAGAAATGTGTATTGAATTCTGAGCTTCAATATAAAAATTGCCATGAATATCCTCTATGCAGGGAATAAATTTAATTCCTGTGTACAATTAATAGAAACCTGAGGTATTACAGTCTTTGTGACAGACAGTCTAAAATCATTTTTTAAAAAACATAAAATACACATGCTGTTCTGCAACTGACCCCACTCCTGGGAATCAGTACAACATAAATGAGAACATTGGCAGCTAAAGAGCTTATAGCTCATTCTTGCATTTGAAAAAGATGGAAATAAAATAAATGTTCATTGTGGGGAAATAGCTGTATAAACTATGTAGCATGCATACCACAGATGTTATTTTACTACAAAAAGTAAATGTGTTATATAAGTAATTTAGAAGGACAACAGTGATAGTTTTGAGTTAAAAGAGCAGAATATGACACTATTCTCCATTTAAACAAAATTATCATTGAAGAAAAATATCTTCCATTTGTATATGCTAATAAAGGATAATATAAGTGAGGGCAAAATTATGAAAATGTAATAGCTAACATGATTAGAGGAATGTTTTACTATATTTAGAATCTTGTGCCTGGATATTGTCATTACCATCACTAAATACAATACCATTGATATTTTATTCCCGCATATCTATATTTTCCATAACAAAGTCCCTGTTAATGCTTACTTTCCAGGTAAAAAATATGATAAATATAAGAAACATAGAAGGAAATGTAAATAATATCTCTGTGAAAGTTCATTATATTTGAAATAAGGAAACTATATTTGAGTTGTGCATATGCTGAGATTTAAGCAAGTCATTCTAATTCTGAATCTCAGTTGTTATGCCTGTAAAATGATAGATTAGAGTGTAACTTAAGAGTTAGAAATTTACTATAAATAAATTTTTTGAGAACTGCATACTCTGAGAGAAATATGGTGGAGTTATAGCAAAGCTCTATTTACGATGCTCAGATTCATCAATATCAACTCAGGAGAGAGAAAGTCAAATAATGCCAGAAAATATGACTGTCATTTAATAAATAAATGCCTTGGAGAGTGTAAGTTGAAAGACAATTATTTATAGTACCATAAACATTTTATGGAGATTGATGTCATGGAAGATGGTTGAATGGGAAGTTCCAGAAATCAGACTTTCCACCAATTAACTGTTGAGTTGACTAAAACTGTCAGAATAAAGCATTTTAAAACTGTAGTCATGGAATACTTGCAACATCCAGAAAAGTACTTAATGAATAGAGAATGGTAGTTTTTGGTGAATTTGGTCATTTTTTATAGAAAATATCACCCCCATACTGCTACCTCTGCAGCAGCCATGGAGATGGTAACCTGCATTGTTGGTGTTGCTTTCTAGTGCCAGAGATCTTGTCCTCTCAGTGAAATAAGTCAGAAGGAAAAAGAAAAAAAAAAAATATATATATATAGGCTGGTTTCACTTGTAGGAAGAATCTAGGGAAAACAAAAAAGGGATCAGGAAAAAAAGAAGATAGGCAACTATAATATGGAGACACTCAGTAGGGGAGAAGGAGGGAGAGGAGTTAAAAAAAGGTGTGGGAAGCCCTCCCTGGTAGTGCAGGGGTTGAAGTCTCTGCATTGCCAGCCACTGTGGCATGAGTTTGATCCCCAGCCAGGGAGCTGACCCACAGGGCACAGCAGACCTCTCCTATCTCGCCTACTGCTCCCCTCTACAGTGTGTTTCAGTAGATCCACCTGTTGTGCTCCCCACTTTCTCTCTGGTGAATCTTCTCACCCTCCTCCCCCCTCCCACCTCGGGCCTACACTCAAGCTCTTGTATGCATAAACAACAAAAAATATCTTTAAAAAAAAAAGAAACGGTGGGAAGAGCACAAGAGATTATGATGACAGGTGACTTGATGGTGGGAATTTCATGGGGACTAAACCTGAGAGGAGAAATCAAACATTGTACAAAAAGGAACAATGATGTAATACACACACACACACACACACACACACACACACACACACACACATAGTTGTGTATTTAGATGTGTTCAGCAATCAATGAGAGATTTGTATAGAGACCAGATCTGTTTCAGTTCTTCAACGAATGTGTTTTTTACAGTGGCATTTGTTAAAAGAATTTTAAGAAACATAAAAGCTTATTTAAAATTTTTTATTGTATTCAGGCATTTAAGACAATATTTGTCAGATTACTGGTGGATCAAGGTGATAAGAAAACAGGACTTTAGTGATTACACATGACAAGAAATACAGGTTTTGTAGAAATACTTTGGAAAAGTAACTGAACAAATGGAAGACAGCAGTCCTCAGCAAGTAACAACAGTAATTCCCAGAGCAAGAAAGAATCTGATTTACAGAGTTACTATATAAAAATATTCAAAATAGCCAGTTATTGTCAAAATATTATAAATCATACAGGAAAGCAAAACCCCTTCATGGAAGGGAAAAAAATAGAAATCAATTCCAGAAGAAGCCCAGGCAATAGACTTAATAGATAAGTTTAAAGTTAACCTCCTTAAATGTGTTCGAAGAACTAAAGTGGCTAGAATTGGACTGATTATGACGGTTTCAAGTCTGTTGCAGCCTGACCAAAAAAATTCAAAAAAAAAAAAAAGCTCCTTGTAAATCTGACTTCTGCCTTTGCCCTGAATTCAATGTGACTTCCCCCATAATGTTGTTAATTAAAGAAAACATTTTTCATATTTCAAAAATATGGCAGTGCTCCCAAAAGTTACTTATAGAGTCAATCCAACATCTATCAAAATTCCAATGACCTTTCCCCCCCAAAAAAGGAAAGCCAATCAATTCTGTTCTTCCACAAAAAATTAAGCATAGACTTATATGACCCAGCAATTCCTTTCCTGTTGAATACCCAAAAAGAATAGAATACAGATACTCAAACAGATACTTATTTTTCAGTATTAATAGCAGCACTATTCACTATCACCAAAATGTACTCATCAACTAATGAGTGGATATATACTATAGACATCATGGTATATATGTTTTATTTTTATGCCATAAAAGAAATGAAGTATTGATATATTCTACAACTTTGATGAACTTCAAAAGCATTATGCAAATTGAAAGAAATTAGACACAAAAGATCCAATAATATAGAATTACTTTCATCTGAAATAACCCAAATGGGCAAATATGTAGAGAAAGAAAGCAGATTAGTGATTGCTAGTGGATGGAGAGAGGGGAGAGTAGGGGGTGATATCTCAAGGATGGGAGATATTCTTCTGAGATAATAAAAGTGTTTTGAAACTATAGAGATGTGAAAGTTTACTCAAAATCATAGATGCATAGAGTACCACTGAAGTATACACTTAACTGAATTGATTATACATTATGTAAATTTCACTTTAATTAAATGTTTCAGACTACATCCATTTTATAAAGTGAGTATTTTTGTGTTTAAAAATAGATCCTCCCCCCCACAATCTATGGGCTTCTTAACCCACATATAGAAGCAAACAAAATCATCTAGTGTTCAAAGAAACAGGAACTTCTTACAGTGGTGGTGGAAAAACAGCTATATTGAACTAATTAAGAGAATGCATAAATTATTTTTTGAGAAATTTAAGGAATTAGAGTAATAATTGTTAACTCTTCATTTTGATATAATTTCAAATTTATACAAATTTGCAAACAAAATGCAAAGATTTTCCATATATTCTGTATCTTAACTTCCACTAGTGTGAGCAAATTATGTTATTCCACTAATTATGTTAATTAAACATAAGCATGGTGCTTTTTTCACAAATAAAAACTGAACATTGTTTCAAAACGATTTACTAAGTTACAACTTTATTTGCATTGGCTAATTCTCCAATAATGTCCTTTTTTTTTTTTTTTTTTTTTGCTTTTTTCTATTCCAGGATCCTATCCAAAGTACAACATTGCATTTTGTTGTTATATCTCTTTAGTTCAAGCCTGTGACATTTTCTCAAACTTTTCTTATTTTTTTATTACCATGGCAATTTTGAAGATTACCGGTCAAATACTTTGAATAATGCTCCTTAAATTGAGTGTCTCTCATATTTTCTCAAGATTAGATTGTGGTTGTGGGATTCTGAAAGAATCCCAGTTACTGTATAGAGTTACTTTTTCATTCCATGTGAGAGAGTACATATTTTATCACTGGTGACATTATTGACCACATGCTAAAATGAAGTCAGGCTGATTACTGCTATGTAGTTACTACTATTGTCATTCACACTCTATTCGTTGGAAGTGAGTTACTAAGTCCAGCCCACACATAAGGGAAGAGAAATGAAGCCCACCACCCAAATGGTTGTATATTTGCATTTATGCTTTGAGATTCGTATTTCAGGAAGATTTATTTGTTCCTCTGCCATACTTGTACATTCAGTTATCTACCTGTATGAGTATAGGCACATCTTTATTTTGTTATTTGGTTATACAATCCAGTATTTTAATTATTTACTTTGCTTGCTCAAATTGTTCCAGTATTGAGGATTGGAGTTCTTTCAGAAGGTTTCTGTGCCCTTTTGATGAAGTCCAATTAAAGATATAATTTTTACTAGGACTGAATTGTATCTTCCTTGCAGTCATATGTTGAAGTCTTCACTCTAACATGAATATGTTTGGAGGCAAGGAGTAACTTAGAATTACTTAGAATGAGGTCATAAGAGTGGGACCCTAATTTGATAGAACTGGTGTCCTTATAAGAAGAAGAAACACCAGAGATCTCTTTCTCTCCACTCCTGTAGATAAAAAGGGGATGTGTGAAGACACAATCAGAATGTGGCAGACTAAAACCAGAGAGACACCAAATCTGACATACCTTCTTCAAGCTGCCAGGATAGTCCTTAACTTGGAAACTTAAAAAGTTATTTGAGACTCTGAGGAAGATTATGAGCATTTCACCCAAGAGAAACGTGCACTCCCACATCTTTGAAATTCTACAAAAATTCCTCAAAAATCACAATGTCTAAATCACCTGAAACCTTTCTGTGGAGCCACTGTAATCAGTGTCAGTGCCCTCTAGTAAACCTTAGATGCTCAAAACAATAATTAAACACAAGCAAAAACCGAAAAATAAGACCTGCTCTAATTGTAGTCATTAGATTATTTGGATTCTTTCTAGATGAGTCCTCAAAAATTTGATACACCTATTAGTTGTACTAATATAGGTGAATTTTATTTGCTTCTGTATGTTATTTATACATTTATATTGACATCCGTTGGCATTATAAAGAGTCAGAGAGGAGGAGGAAGGCATGTTGAAGAATTTAGGTCAGATTTCCATTCAGGAACAAATTGAGTTTCCTAGCAAAGCTCTTGAATTAAATAGCTGCTGTGGTGTTTTACTTCTCTCAGTTGCTGGTTTAATCAGATCCTTAGAACATGAGACATCACAGTAACGACATGCCAGAGTCTGATATTCCTTAAATGTTCCCACCATGGGAAGTAATATAGATTCATCCCTCTGGTGAGAACATTTTCTTTTGCCCCCAAGGTAACTATGATTATCATTTGCTAGGACCAAACCCACTTAACATTTTAATAGGTCCCTGTCAGTGTCTGCGAGAGCAACTGTGAGGATCAGTGAAATGACATTTCTGAACCACTCTGAGCTCCTGAAATGAAAGGATTTATATAAATGAAAGGTGATGATTTCATTACTATAAAGGTGCTTCTGGAGATATCCACATGTACAAACAGAGAGATCACGCAGGCCTGTGGCTTTTCATTTTCTTGTGGGTTTTTTCCGAACTGGATATAATGTGCAGAATGACAGGTTTGAAAACCACACCGCACACAAGGATTGCCAAATCAATAGAGCTCCGTCAGTCAGCGACTGTGGGAGAAGGTTTGTTTCATAAATCAAGCAGATACATGCTGCAGAAGGTTTACTGCATAAATTAGTCATGGATACCTCTTCTACAAGTGAAATGTGCTTTATTTTTTAATATGAACACAAAGTTAATCAGACGGAGCCATGTTGATCAGGTATTGACAGAGTCATTTTTTTTTTTTGTAATTAATAATCCCATTCTATCTGTCGCAGTCGCAGGCCTTCTAAAATCTTCCACATATTTCAAAACCAAAAATCACATTTTATTTTGTTTGAAATAATTACATAAAATTCACTGCCTCACCCAAAATAAATCGTTCTATTCTGTATTATTCCTAGATCATTTACTTTTGTAAATTTTCGAGGTTTTGCTTATAAATACTGACAAGGCAATTGCTAAGGACTAAATTTTGCCCCTCCAAATTCATATGTTAAACAAGCTCTAAACCCCCATGCACTGCTTTTGGGGCTAGACTATAGTTTCCGTTAAGTGAAATGATTAGAGTGGGGTTCTAATTTGAAAGGACTGGTGCCCTTTCAGGAAAGAACAAGAAATAGCTTTCTCTCTTGACCCTGTCAGGACTCAATGAGAAAAGGGCCACATGCAAATTGGGAAGAAAGATGTTACCAGAAACCAAAACTTACTGAAACCTTGATCTTGGACTTTGCAGTCTACAGGATTGTAGGGAAATAAATTTCTGTTAAGCCATCCAATCTACAGTGTTCTGTCAATGGCAGCTGAAGGTGATTGAGTTAGCAGTGGATATAGTCATGGAAAATATAAGGGGATAAATAAGTGTCTGTACCTCTGATTTCAAAATGTACACTTACTCTGAAACAGAAGGGTTCAACATGTACCTGGGGAAAGTGTATGACCCAATTAAGAGGGAAATTCAATAAAGGGATGCAAAAGGCTTCAGTACAAAAAACAAACAAACAAACAAAAAAACCACACCAAAAACAACTGTGGCTGCCTGTTTGATTTGGACTTAACAGTCTTTTACACTTGTTTGCTAGAGACAAAAATTATAATGAAATCCTTGTGTGGGAGCTCACATATTTTCTCATTTTCTGATCATTTCCTTAGCTGTCTATTACACATTTGGAACAATTTTATAACTCCTAGTAGTTAGTGGTAAATAGTAGGCTTTATTACATTTTATAAAATATTTTCTTTCTTCCCACATCCCCTCAAATACTATGTATCTATTTTAAGGCTCAGTATGTGACGATTAAATCCACTGTGATCAAAGTTATATCCAAAATGACTTAATTAAAATGTTTTCAGAATTTCTCTAGCGTTGATAGCACAGAAATAAACTGTGATACTTTCAATGACATCTTCTACACTAAGAGATAGGTGTCAAAGAACAAGTGTTTATTCAGGGGTTGTTCAAACAGGGAGATAATAAATGACAAACAGACTCAAAGAAAGAACTATAAGGAAAGATATTTAGTAGTGAAGTTGTCTACCACACACTTTTAGATTTCTCTGCATATGTCCTATATGAATATCCATTAAAATATCTCACCTGTTTTAATACATTCTTTTAAGGTGTTTTCATTGTTTTTTTTAATTATCTGATCCCCTTATATAATTGTATAGAGTTTGACATATTTGTCTACCACTAAATCCTAATCATGATTTATATCAAACCTTTTATTAAGAAAAGCCATATTGCATGACCTCTGATTTTTCAGTGTTTTTTGGGTATGAATTGAGGCTTTTCATCTATTTTTATAACATTCATTCTCAAGCATCATAACAGGAATAATATACAGAACTTCAATAATGTGCATAAATTAGAAAAAAATTAATTTTAAGGCAGATGGGGGACATTCTAGATGAATGACTGATCCCTTCCTATTTCCTTCTGTGCTTCCAGTTCATTATTCACCAGCAAAATGTTGTGGAAAGTATGACAGGAGTGGGTAGATCATTGTTATCTTTGCTGGCATGGTAGGAGATGAATTTGAATCATTCCATGACAGAGGGTACCAGTGGAGAGTTTTGAAGTATTGTTCTAAGAATATATTTCTTTAGCTTCCTAAAGTGCTCCATGTTTCACTTGGAAAACATACTTTGCTTGTATACTTAGGGTCTCTTTGTATAAATGCTCAGAGTTTGGTTGCATAGTCTGGTAGAATTTCCCAGGAAAGTTCTCTTGAATATCATGTTTGGCCACCAAATACATATAGCTTCTTCAAACTAAAATACATGAGAAAATTAAATCAATTTCATCATTTCATTTTAATGATTCTAATTTATATTCAAGGTTAAAAACTACCAGTTCCAATCCAACCTACAAACATATAAAGCCATCCTGGGAAATTTTACATCAGTCAGATCCAGAGTGAAAGAACCACCAAACTACAGAATCATGATCAAATAAATGTTTGAAAGGAGCTAATATAGTAGCTGAGAGAATAGTGGAAAACAGGTTCTGTGTCTCAAAGAGTGATAGCATGAGGGGGATAATGTCACTTACATGTAATAAATAAACATAAACCTATAATCAGCAGAGAAATTGCAAGTGTTAGTTAGTTAGTACTTTTTTTATTTTTCAGATAGTTGGGTAAGAGACAGTTTTAGGTTATAAATAAAATTTTAGGGGCATTTGTTGTATTGTTTGACCTATGTTAGGATCTCTTCATAGAGAGAAAGCATAACTCAGAAACCATTTTTCAAAAGTATCTGTCTTTTGAGCAGAAATTGTGTTTACTTAGAGCTTTTTCTTCTTGTTTTGCCAAAGTATGTCTAGCATTCATTGAGTCATTTGTCTCAACTATCCCTGTATTTCTCTAGGATTTGCTACCATGTTGGCTACCAGGAAGCTTTCCTGAATTTTAACTGATGTCATTGGTTTTGTCCTAAAAGACTAAATGCAATTTATATCAAATAATAACAACTGAAAACAACAAAAAAATCAAGAGTAGGTATCAGTAACCACACTGATATAAGTGCAAACTCAGATGCTTACCAGCTCTGTGGTTTGAACAAGCTAATTAATCTGTAATCCCCAATATCCTTATTTTAAATTGAGGGTATCAACAGTTTTTGAACAATAGTTACATTTTTAATGAAAAATCTCTTTGGCTGAAGAATCTGTGTTTTCTCTTTTAGTTAGCAAAATGTACTGATTGGTCATTTTAGGGTAAAAATAAAGGTTGAAGTGAAATATGTGGGATAAATAAGTAGATGGCAGATTTGATCTCTGAAAGATTTAACAGGAACTGAATTTTTGTGAGAGAAGACAGGAAAAATGACTCGTGTCCTGAAAATCTAATGTTGTATGGGGGTGGGAAAAAGAGAGGAGGAAAAAGTAAAGAATTTTAAGGAGCGAGATGACTCAACAGGTGGCAGAAGAGCAAGTCTAGGCAGATGACTTGGGCTATGGCAAATTGCTAGTAAGAAAAATGACTAAGAAGCTTTTGAGATGTCTTGTAAGCTACAAAATTTCACTTTAGTTTCTGAACTATACTTATTCCTGATTATCCAGCATTTTCAGTACTGTGTTATTATGTCTGTTGGGTGTTGGGAACCTTTAAGTGTGGAGAATTTCACTCTTACTTGGGGTCCATTGAATAGAGACTGAAGATTAGACAAGGAAAGTAGCAGAAAGAAGAACAGTCAAATATAAGTGAAAGAAGCAAGAATTTCTTAGGAGAAAAGGAAGACCCAGGAAATTCTTCATGAACTGATAAGAGGACACTGAACTTCCATCTGCACATAGCATGTGTTGGATCATGAGAGTTTTTAAAATATTTTTAAAAAAATGTCTTGGGGATACCTGAGCTAGTGATATTTCTCCTAAATAGATCATATTTGTGACAAACACTTGGTTTTTAGTAAATGTTATTTCACCTCTTTTTATTTCTCTCTCTATATATGTTGTTGTTCCCTGTTGCTCAGTATTTATATACAGTATTTATATACAGTATATATATATATATATATATATATATATACACATATATGTGTGTGTGTGTATACACACACATATCTATATATCTATATCTATATCTATATATATATAGATAGATATAAATGTATGGTAATTTAGAAGGATTATCTCATCATTCTGTCATCAGTATCACCATTTTAACAGAAAATATACATAAAAGAAAGTTAAGGCATATGGTAAAATATCAGGGGCCTTAAAATATATGCCAATACTTCACCATCTGGAGAGGAAGTATCAAGCACAAGTCTCTGTATGACTCACAAGGAAAATTCTCTTTTGCTCTAGGAGGTACTCTCACCCCGAGGTCTATGTGCTCTGGTGTGACTGTTACTCAGCACTTTCTGAAAAGGCAATCAACAGCTCCAGGACTTTTTTTTTAAGCATTGTTAACATTGTTAACACATATCTCACTTTTTAAAATTTTGGAATGTAAACTAGTAAGTTTGTCATGTTTTTGTTTGAATATGTCATATTCCTTTGGAATCATGCAATAGTATTGTAAATCACAGAATATGCATCTGCACAAATCACATTAGTAATCAAATTAAAAACAAAGTGTCCTTCACAAAGACCAATGGAACCGAATAGAATACCCAGAATTAAAGCCACATATCTATGAACAACTGATCTTTGACAAAGGAGCAAAGAAAAAGCAGTGGAAAAAGGACAGTCTATTCAATAAATGGTGCTGGGAAAACTGGACAGCCACATGCAAAAAAAATGAAGCTAGACTACTGCCTCACACCCTGCACAAAAACCAACTCAAAATGGATAAAAGACCAAGACGTAAGACCTGAAACCATAAAATTTATTGAAGAAAATATAGGCAAAACTCTACATGACATACATTTCAGCAAAATCTTTAACGACACATCCCCCAAAGCGAAGGAAGTGAAGGACAAGATAACAGGAGGGATTACACCAAAATAAAAATCTTCTGTACAGCAAAAGAGACATTAACCAAAACAAACAGACACCCTACCAACTGGGAAAAGATCTTTGCACACAATACATCCGATAAAGGACTCATAACAAAAATTTACAAGGAACTCACACAACTCAACAAAAACAAAACCAATAACCCAGTCAAAAAATGGGCAGAAGAGCTAAAAAGGCACTTCACCAAAGAAGAAAAGCAAATGGTTAACAGGTACATGAGAAAATGCTCAACATCACTTATAATCAAGGAAATGCAAATCAAAACCACTATGAGATACCACTTCACACCTGTGAGAATGACACACATTAAAAATATAGGCAACAACAAATGCTGGAAAGGATGTGGAGAAAAAGGAACTCTTCTACACTGCTGATGGGAATGTGAACTGTTCCAACCACTATGGAAAGCTGTATGGTGATTCCTCAAATTGCTCAACATGGAGCTTCCATACGACCCAACAATCCCACTTTTGGGAATCTACCCAAAGGACACAAAAACACTAATCCAAAAGGATACATGCACCCGTATGTTCATTGCGACACTGTTCACAAGAGCAAAGGTATGGAAGCAACCCAGATGTCTAAAAATAGATGATTGGATCAAGAAGATATGGTACATATACACAATGGAATACTATTCAGCATTCAAAGAAGATAAATACATACAATTTGCAGTGACATTGATGGAATTAGAGGGGATCATACTCAGTGAAACAAGCCAGAAAGAAAGAGAAAAATATCAAATGGTTTCACTTATAACAGGACTATAGGGAAGCCAAATAAGAAAGAGACACTTGGGGGGGGTGGGGGGAGGGGGAGGATAAGGGCACAAAATGGAGTAGAAAAGGACACAAGGGACCATGGAGATGGATCATGGGTGAATTTGGGGTGGGTTACCCAAGGGGAATCCAAAATGTAAAAGATATAAATGACAATAAAAATATATATTTATACAAAAAAAAGTGTCCTTTTTAATGGTTCAGGTGGCATCGCAAACACCTATGAATCAAGGTGAATTGTTATGGCATCTGGCATTATGCCAAAGAGTGGAGGTCATCTGGTGCATTTTAGTTGTAATTTCGTACTATCAGTCCTCAACTTATTGTTTTAAGATGAGAAAATCACATGTTATCTTGCTGTCAACAGGTTACTACCATCAAATAGTTTCCTAAAGGCATAACTGTTTCTTTATTTTTTATTTTATTTTAAATTTATTTATTTATACATACAAGCTGGGGTACAGGCCAGAGGCGTGGGGCGGCGAGAGGGTTCACCAGAGACAGAGTGGGGAGCAGAACAGGCAGATCAGAAATACACTGCTGAGGGGAGCAGCGGGCGAGGCAGGAGAGGTCTGCCGCACCATGTGGGAGTCTCCCCGGCTGGGCGTCGAACTCGCATCACGCGCTGCTGACAGCTCCACAGTGCAGTGCTCAACCGCTGCGCCACCGGGGAGGCCACATAACTGTTTCTTATTACCAGCCACAATACACAATTGTTGAAGGAATTACTTTCAGTAGATACTGAAACCAGCTGCTTCACATTTAGCCTCATATTCTCAAAGAAATTTTAACCTAATTCTATTTTTTTTTAAGTTTATAAATTGACCCATTACTTTTCAAGTGCAAACTGGTTGTTGTCCAGAAAATAATAACATGTGAACTGTAGAGATGGATCTGGAAAATTAAATTATATATAATTAAATTAGGGAGAAAGAAATCATTAGGTAGGAAGGAAAAACATTCTAAAAATGTATATATGTATATGTGCAATCATATATATTACTGAAAAAATTTGAAGTGGAGGCACAAGATCATATGTAATAAAGTTAAGATAAAAGATAAAAGCTTCTTAAAGATGTAGCATGAAAAAATAATGTCTGTGGGGACACTGATTTGATGGCAATGGGATATGACAAATGAGGGCTTGGGATGTCTAACTAGATCCTACAGTCAGAGGTGATAATATGCTCAGAATGAGTAGCAAGAAGACTTTGCATATGAGGAAAAGAAGCCAAGGCTGACACAGGGCATACTAACCAGACAGTACGCAGCAGTCAGCAGCTGGGAGTCCAGGAGCACTTCTGGCACTAATGACTTCCACTTGTATCTGTGTTTTTTGATGAACAATCAGAGCATGAGCACAGAGAAGCCAGGACCAAATATGTGCAGTGATCAGCTCTGTAGCCAGTATTGAAAAATCTGTCAGTAGACAGACTAATGATTAAAAATGAGATTCCAGTTCTTGGGCAAACACATAATGAGACCAAGTCACAGTATTATAGAGCCAGATATTATCTGGAGAGAGTCTTAAGAACACCATTTTATTAAAACTATTAAAAAGGCAGGAAAAAGTCATCCAAAATGGCATTTTAGACCTTCACATCACAGGGAAGTTTAATTGTCTGACTTTAAATCCACAATATGTAATTTATTAAGTAGGTGACATAGGTGAGGTACTAAGTCCTCTGTACCTGCGTTCCACATGGCTAAATTGGGGATTATAGTGGTTAATTGGTTGTGAGAATTAGATAAGATGGTGTGTAGAAATAGAATATTTCATAGAACATGTGACACTTAAGTGCTCCACAGAAGTCAACTATTTTATTACTAATCTTATTAGTATTCTTTACATTGTTGCTGTTATCTAAGTCTATTTTTGGTAAAAAATATATGTGGAAGAGAGGGTCATATTTATAGACAGACAATTCCTGAGGTCAAAGACATTGACTAAGAGAAAATAGTCTGAACCCAAGTTCAGTAACAATATAAGTTCAGTAAAAGGCCTGAAATAAAAAGATTGAAAGACAACTCACATACCCCCATTTAGAGAGTTAATTCTGTGCTTTAGAGACTGTCCTAACAACTTTAAATACATTTATTCCTTCATTCTGGCATTCATACTTATTGTTTTACATATGTCAAGGAAACCAAGCCACAGGAGGCTGTGTAGCTTGCTAACACATGAGTCATATATGCTGCACATTGATTAGAGATCCTATGTCATCATGAAAGCACAGTGTCAGTATTTACAATAGCTAAGATATGGAAACAACCTAAATGACCCAAAACAGAGGATTAGATAAAAAATGTGTGGTATATATACCCCTGTTCTGAGTCCCAATCCTCCCCCCTCTCTCATTGATTGTCACTCTTGTATTTGGTTCCCCTATATTCCTGTTATAAGTGAGACCATTCAATATTTTTCTTTCTCCTTTTGGCTTATTTTGCTGAACATGATCCCTTCTAGTTCCATCCATGTTGCTGCAAATTGCTTGTGTTTATCTTTTTTGAATGCTGAATAGTATTCCATTGTGCATATATACCACATCTTCTTTATCCAGTCATCTGTTTTTGGGCATCTGGGTTGCTTTCATCCTTCCCTGTTGTAAATAGTGCAGCAATAAACATATGGGTGCATGTATCCTTTTGGAATAGTGTTTTTGTGGCCTTTGGGTGGATTCCGAAAAGTAGTTGCTGGGTCGTATGGAAGCTCCACTTTTATCAGTTTGAGGAAATGCCATACGGCTTTCCATAGTGGTTGGACCAGTTTGCATTCCCACCAGCAGTGCAGAAGAGTTCCTTTTTCTCCACATCCTCACCAGCATTTGTTGTAGCCTGTTTTTTTTTTTTTTAATGTGCACCATTCTCAATGGCGTGAGGTGGTATCTCACTGTGGTTTTGATTTGCATTTCCCTGATTATAAGTGATGTTGAACATTTTTTCACATAGCTGTTGGCCATTTGCTTTTCTTCTTTGGAGAAGTATCTTTTTTTTTTTAAGATTTATTTATTTATACATACAAGCTGGGGTATAAGCCAGAGTCATGGGGCAGTGAGAGGGTTCACCAGATACAGAGTGGGGAGCAGAACAGGCAGATCAGAAATACACTGCTGAGGGGAGCAGGGGGCGAGGCAGGAGAGGTTTTGCCGCACCATGTGGGATTCTCCCCGGCTGGGCATCGAACTCGTATCATGCACTGCCGACAGCTCCACAGCGCAGCGCTCAACCGCTGCGCCACCAGGGAGGCCCTCTTCTGCCCATTTTTTGACTAGATTGATGACTTTGTTTTTGTTGAGTTGTGTGAGACCCTTGTAGATTTGTGTTATCAGTCCTTTATTGGTTGTATTCTGTGCAAAGATTTTTTCCCAACTAGTAGGGTGTCTGCTTGTTTTGATTATTGTCTCTTTTTCTGTACAGAAGCTTTATAGTTTGATGTAGTCCCAGCTGTTTATCTTTTCCTTGACTTCCTTCACTTTTTGGAATGTGTCTTAAAAGATTTTTCTGAAATGTAGAAGAAGAAGAAATCAAGAGAATCACCCCCTTCAAAATTGAAACCAAAAAAAAAACTCAAATACCTGAGAATAAACCTAACAAAAGAGGTAAAGGACTTATACAAAGAAAACTATAAGGCACTATTAAGGGAAATAGAGGACACAAAAAAGTGGAAAGACATTCCCTGTTCATGGATTGGAAGGATTAACGTTATCAAAATGGCCATACTACCAAAAGCAATTTACAGATTCAATGCTATTCCAATAAAAATCTCAATGACATCTTCAAAGAAATGGAACAAATATTGATGAAATCCATATACCCCAAAAATCTCGAATAGCCAAATCTCTCCTGACTAAAAATAAAGAAAATGGAGGGATTACAGTCCCAGATTGCAAACTATACTACAAAGCCATAATAATTAAAACAACATGGTACTGGAACAAAAACAGATGCACAGACCAATGAAGTCGAATAGAAAACCCAGAAATAAATCCACATATCTATGGACAACTAATCCAAGATAAAGGGGCAAAGAATATTCAATGGAACATGGATACCTTATTCAATAAATGGTGCTGTGAAAACTGGACTGCTACATGCAAAAAAAATGAAGCTAGACCACTACCTCACACCATGCACAAAAACCAACTCAAAATGGATAAAAGACCTGGATAAATACCTGAAACCATAGAAGTTATAGAAGAAAATATAGGCAAAAAATAGGACATTTTAAAGTAACTAACTTACATCAGCCGTCACTGTCATTTCACAGTAAAAGGGTATTGTAACACAAAGAACTCAGTTGAAGTCTATCTCAATGTGAAAGAAAATCCATTAAATTGATCAAATCAGATTAAGGGAAAACTCTGAATGCATTGATTTTATTTTATTTTTCTCAATTTTTTAAGATGTGAGAAACCCTCATCATGCAATTAGTGAGGCTCAGCCCATTGTATCCTTTGCCCATCAAAGTGGTAATGATCTTCTGTGAAGTTCCAGATTCAGATCACTATGTCATTTATCTTCCCTGGCACCTTTAAGGAGGACAGGAGGGGCAACATGAGTAGGGTATGGTCTTTAGCATAAAAATTGAAGGGTACTAGTTGTGAGGTGAGGAGTTATTGGCCCAAGCATATAAGGAGAATTAAAAATTCTATATAAAGGTGGCAGACTTTGGATTCACTCTGCTCATAATTGCTGGACCATATAACTGAGCAGAAAGCTAGAAGCCAGGAGTTGGGAATCCAAACTCCTATGAAGTATTGGCTTGTTTCCTACAGATATCAGATGAGAGGCTGTTTGGATGAGCCACATAGAGCAAATTCAATGGGAGGACAATACAAATACATTTTGGACAGATGCACTTAGATCTCTTACTGAGAGAATGATTTTGTAAAGCATATTTGCTGGGACACTTAACTTTACCATGGGGAACAGGCCTTCATAGGACATACTGAAACTCTTTTTCCAGTACATCCTACAACTAGCTCGGGAACATTCTAAAGCTGCCTTCGAATTGTTTATGTAGCTACAGCTATCTAGGGAGGACGTGTTCCAAGCTCTAAATGATACGATAGTTAAGCCGAGAATATGCTTTAGGAAGGAAAATTAAAAGCCGCGGCAATAAGCTTTCAAATGACAAAGAAATCAACTCAGCAGATAGTCATTTTGCAAACCACACTCTCTTCATTCCCAAATGGTGCTGAAAACCTGACTAACCAAAGTTTTATGATACAACTGTTACACATCCTAATTTCACAGTGAAAATAAAGACATGAGTTGATGTCTGCATCCTTAGTAGTTATTAATATTGGTTACCTACTATTTTAACATTTTAAAATAGTAGTATATATGTGTGTGTATATGTGTGTTTGAGTATATACATGTGTGTGTGTATGTCAGTGTAAATCAAACATGAGAAAATAAGTTCTCACATTAATTTTAAATATAAAATAATATAGTATAGTACACGTTTTAATTCTCTTTCAGAAATATTTAGGAACAGATCATCAAATGCATTAGGTAGTCCCATCTTAAAGAAACTCATAAGTTTAATATAACAATTAATTAATTTAAAGACATTTGTTGATTGTCGATTCTCTCTTGGGAGCTATTGTTATGATAGACTTTAGAAACTATGCATAAAAATATAGTGTACGTTCTCAGAAATAGTCTATATTTTATGGAATATATGTACAGCAGCATTTATTAGGACTGACACATGACCAGGGAACTATAGGTACAGAGAGGATGGAAAGTAAAGCAAAGGCAGAATAGGTAATTGACTAAAAAAGTCTTTTAAGAGGTCATGTCTGAGGTAGTTACAGAATGAAAGAGGATAAATTGTCCATCATGTTATAGAGAGATAGCACAGTAGGTACAAAAGCACAGAGAAAAAAAAGCATTGCCACAAATGGCATGTGTATCTTTTTTGATCACTGAGTAGTATTCTATTTTGTATATATACCACATCTTGATCCACTCATTTGTTTTGGAACATTTGGATCATTTCCATATCTTAACTATTGTAAATAGTGCTATAATAAACATAGAGGTGCAGGTTTTCTTTCAAATCAGTTCCTTGGATAGATTCCTAGGAAAGGAATCACTGGATCATATGTGAACCCTGGAAATATTAATGGGGGTGGTGATGTTTTAAGTTTCAGATATAAGGTTGTGGAACCTATTTTTTTTCTTTTTGGTTGTTCCCCTTCCCAATAGGGAACAGAGAATAAGTGAAAGAATGTGGACAAAACTAACCTTCAGAAATGTGAGGTTGGTAATCGTGTAGATGAATGGAAAGGGAAAAGGTTGGAGAAAGGAAAGAGGAGATAATGCATGAATCACAAAGAAAAGTTTTGCCCATCTTGCTTTAGAAATAAATCAGTGGAAAGAAGGGAAGAAAGGCAAAATATTACTATAGAGGTAGAATTTCTAAGACTTGAAATTTGACTATAGAAAACTTGATAAAAACAGGGTCAGACAGTACTCCCAAATGATACTGCGTTGGCAGGTTAAGGAGGTGACAATAAAGGTTGTAATAAAGGGATAATCAGTCCACTTTAGGACTAATGACTTTTAAATGTCAGGTAAAAATCCAGAAAATGAGTACACATGCCAAAAAATGGTTAAATGTGTGAAGGATTAGGGTGAGACATGCTAGACCTGTTGAAAAAAAATGGAATGATTTATCTAAAGAAGAGTGGTGAGCAAAGTTGGCACTTCTTGAAGGGTAGGGTTATGTGTATGGGAGCAGAATTGAAGACAACTGGGAAGGATGATGAGATATAAATTAAAAAAAAAAAAAGACATATGAGGTTCTTCCTAACTAGAGCTAACAGAACATCTTAAGTAGTGCTGATAGATGAAGCCCAGGTCCATGCAAACACACCATCCTTATAGAATGATGTCTGACAGAAGACAGAAAAGGACAATTCACATTCATGACGTGGATTGGCTTGGAACTATTGAACATTACTGACAATAGATACTAATTTTATAATGGTTGATTTGAAGTAGGAAAACAAGAAAAAAGGAAAAATAAAGTAGAGAAAATGGGAAAAGAAGACATAAAGAAATATAATAATGCCAGACAAAATTCTCCCTTCCAGGCATGCAAAAGGGAGGTGAATATTCCCTGATGCCCTTATGGCAGAAAAGGAACAGGCTCATTATTTTCACATTTCTAAAGCTGCTCCCAGCTTCCCTGTGCTGCTTGTGTAGCTGCACTAAAATTGCTTAGAAGGCAAATATGTCAGATAGTTTTTAAATCTTAAAATAATACATCACCCCAGGGCTTCCCCTTCAAACAGCAAGATTAACAATGTCCCAAATGTGCTTCCCCTGTATGATTCAGCTCAGCTCAACCCAAATTTCAGGCCCCAGTTCTCCTGTTACCCCGTTGTTTCATACAAGAAGAAACAAATGGTTATGGAACAAAGACAGTGGCTCAGGACTGGTGAGAGAATGAGCCAGTGGTAGAACCAATTTTTAGCCTCTTCTCTTAAACCTGCATGTTTCCTGGGCTAAAAATTATCAATTGTGCTTTGAGATCACTGACTGAGAAAGCCTGCTGTGGGGTCAGTGATCACAGTCCTCTCTGTTCAAGACAATGGAATTGACTCTGGGCCATAAAATTATAATATTACACATACAATATTATATGTGTAATATTTATAAAGTGCATACACAAGAGGTGATATTGTCCTTAATTAATCTTGATTAAAAAAAAAAACAAACCTAGAAACTGAAGCTCACTGTCTTAAGTTCTGACTGAACCTGACTCTGAATTCTGCTATTTTCCCAAACACCTGCCCTGCTTTTTTGAGCAGTGAAGCTCTTGCCATCCCTAATGAAGTAATTAGAATTGATGAATACTCCCTAAGTCTATGATCAAACTATTAAAAACATGTTTTAAAGATACTATTATTTTATAAGGCTTCTCAAGCTTTCATTAATTCAGTGACTTAAGGGTTTTGATATCATTTGCAAGGACTTTCGGTATGTGGTTTTGGGAAAGAGGTGATGATTAGTTCTTTGAGTTTGCTAGAGATTAAAGAGAGAGATTGCTCACCTTTTTATGGTTTCTGTGACTTTCATTTACTACATTCTTACCTTTACTCCCTACCCATGTGCAGAGATGGTGGGACTATATTATACACATCCATTAAATAATTATTGTGTTAAAATTTTGCAATAATGGATTCCAATGTATTGCTCCTCGCTTAGTCCATGTGCTGGTATCGATCTCGGTCACAGTGGTTCTGGACTTGGTTATAGGACTTGCTGATGGCAACGGAAGCTTAGCGAACATAACATAAACAGAAGCTTGAAAAGCGTTTGCAGCTTCAGTTTGTGCCCTTGGAATTTTGCCAATGTGTGAAAAGTCCGGTCAGAATTTACTAGCTGGAGACAAATGGTCCAGATGACTGCTATTACAGATCTCTGAAGGGGCATGTTTATGACCATCTAACCCAGTCAAATTGTCAGATTAGTGTAGTCATATAAGTGATTAGTGTAGATTAGTGTAGTCATATAAGTGACCTAAGAGTACCATCTAGTAGAGCAACAACTTTGAATGAACTACATGGTTTGTTTTAAGCTAAATTTTGGGGTGACTTGTTATGCATCATTAGTTTATTGCTACAATTACATGGTTTTACATGGCCACACTGTGGTACCCTTTTTCTATCCCTTCACCATGGACATAAACCACATTCCTTACAATAAAAACTATTTGCTTCGTTATTAATATTTAATTGTCTACACATGTACATTGAGTCTTAAAACATAAAACACATTAGCTTTCATTTTCTTACCACCGAGAAACTCCAATCTATTTCAATTTATTTGCATTATACATTATTTAAATTCATTTGTTATGTCTAACATAGTGTTTATGATGTGATATGTATTTTCCATAGAATAAATTGCATGTCTTCAATAAAAACATCACACTATGCTGATAGGCATTTTCAGTTAAAATGCAGATCATAAAAATACAAACGGAAACATTTGCAGTTTCCATTTAGTGAGAAAAATATGATTCTGAACAATTCAGCTTTGTTTTCTTGAATTTTCCTTATCTGCATGACATGTTAAGAAATCTATCGCAAAAGAAGACAAAGTCAGTATTGTGGTAATGATAATAGGTCTTGTCCTAATGTAAAATAGTCCACACTCAATAAATTGTTCCATGAAGACGATGTGATGGTATCTTACATGTTAAAAAAAGAAGGTAGAAAAGTGAAATTACTAGGTTATTATGACGTGGAAGAAACAGAGAAAGGACAAATTCATATTCATAATTTGTAACATTTTTATAGCTTTATCCCAAAAAATCAGTGTATGCTATGCTTACAAATGACACTCATTTATAGAAAAGTCAAGTTTGTGCTATATTCCTAACTCATAATTCTTCAGCACATGGTATATGTTATTGAAGATTTTATAAGCAGTTTGTTTTCCCTCTTTTTAGTCCTGTCTTCATTCAATTATTCAAGCATGTAAGAGTGTAAGTAGGTTTGGCAAGTTAGAGAAATGAAACTCACGTTGTTTCATTTCATTTTTTCCCTAGTAGGTTGCCAATATTTCTCAGCAAAAGACAACTGAAGAACTGTATTAGGTTTAAGGGAGTATTTGGAAATCTAGTTTGTCACATTTTGTCACACAATAGCAAGGTTACCTTTTGTACTGAGAGTAACCTTTTCTGATTTTTAAGTGCTTGATTAATTGAGACTATTAAATTTCCTACAATCCCTAGAAAATATGACAAATTACTCAATGCATTCTGGACCTATTATTCTTTCTACATTTGAATAGGAATGATATATTTCATTCCTATTTCTTTTAAGTGTAATTTAAGGTAGAATGACTTTTGGAACTGCCCTTTGAAAATCATGAGATCTAAATGTGGCAGGCAGCTATCTCCCCAGTATGCCCATTTATTTCCATGCAGTTCTCCATTATAGTGCTGCTGTTATTCTCTACTATACTATTAATTTCCTACAATCTCTAGAAAATATGAGAACCTACTCAACACATTGTACCTTTTAATTTTTCTGCATTTCCTTCTACTTAGATCTAGTTTAAGGGAATTTAAACATCATCAGCGTCAATACCTGAATTGTCAATAGTTCTTTTTTCCACTTACATTTAGTCTTTCAAGGTGAAGTGCGAACATTTAGTCCATATCTGAAATATGCAGGAATATTGCAGGATTCATCTCCACATTCAATAATCAGTGCATAGCTATTATGTGTATTGTGGTAGGCAATAATATCTGAAAGGTAATATAACATACATACCATACATTGAAGAAGCCTATATTCAAGCAAATTGTAAACTACTTTAGTTATATTGAAATGGAGAATTGCATGGAAATGAATGAGCATATTAGTGACAGCTGTCTCATGATTTAGATCTCATGATTTGCAGAGGACAATTCCAAAAGTCATTGTACCTTAAACTACTCTTAAGAGAAATATGAATAAAATATATCATTTTTACTCAAAAAAAAACAAAGCATATCTTTTAACTGAATAATTAAGAAACTCGAATACTGAAGTAGCAGATCAGTGAAAGCTCTGGAAAGATCATTTATATATTTACCAATGTATACCTGGCACTTGGCATATAGTAGATACTACTGTTACAGGGCACCCCCGATGTGAAATGGGTTTGCCTGACTGTGGGTCCTCACCTGTGCACTTAAAGGGGTTTATAATGAGACTCAACTGTAGGCACACACAAAAAGTTTAATAAAGGGTTTACTTACAAAAAGAGGAAATGAAGAAAAGAATAAGTCATGAAGAAAGAGAGATAAAGACATCCTTTCCCCCCAACACTACTGTATTATAGGTTTGAGGGAAATAAAACTAATATATTGAAATTTTACTAGTTATGTGGTTTTCTGTTATATGGAACCAGTTTATATACTTACTATTGTTATCTATAATTTATGGAAATGTACAATTTCTCAGATCCTATATAATATTCTTAAATATTCTCTTTATGCTATATGTTTTAAAGAATTTACTATTTCCTTATTGCAAATATATGAGGAAGTACCAACACTGAGACCTACATAGGTTAAATAATTCCAAATATATAAACAAATGTTTGATTTTGAGAACAGAGAGCAATCAGTTATGTTCACCTAGATGTTACTTCAGAAGTCCATGAATAAGTTAGAAATGAACATTACCTCTTTTACCTTTCCAAACTAGCTGATATAGCACTTAGTTCAAAGACTCAAAATACTTCTTTTGCATTGTAGGCTGAACACTGGAAGTAAAAATCTTACTTTGCAGAAAATAACTTTTCAAGAACAAATGTATCTTCATGAATATATGAACTCTCAGAAATAATTCACCTCTGAGTTCCCTTTCCAAGTTAAAAAATTGAGTAAGTGCTATGCTTTCAAGAGGGATTAAAAGTCATGATTTAAGCCAACTTTGTTCTTTTTAGATATATTTCAAAGGCAGTAAATACATATTATAAGCAAGAATCAAGTCAGAAAAATAAAAGTGGAATTAAGGAATATTGAAGAATGAGAGGAAGCCAGTGGAAGTTGGAAGTTTGTCATCCCTTATAAAGGAACTGCGTGAGAAATGTCAAAAGTTAATAGTGACTGAGGATTTATAAATTCTTTCTACATAGGTGAGACCATAGACAAAGTGGCTTCCTTCCTAGGTCACCAGAAAAGTTCAGTTAGTAATACATGTCAGATGAACATACTTACATTTACATATGAATTCAGATTTCCAAGGCAGAATGCCCATTACCCACAATTTGTGAATTGCACTTACCTATGAAATGAAACCATCTCCAGTGAAACTCCCATTGGACCTTGTGGCCTGAAGCTGATGATAGTTCAAGGGATGGACAAGAGGAGTAACAGGAAGAGGGTGGGGACAGTGGAGGAAAAGAAATGTGGGAGAGGGAAGGTCCTTAGTCAAGGATTCTCCCTAAAGGAAAAGAAATGGAATTATATAAGGTGACCATGGTAATCATTTCAAATAGATAGATCTATCAAATCACCACATTACACATATTATATACACTATGTTTGCTAATTATACCTCAGTGAAGCTAAAAATTAAATGTAAATATAAAGCTCAATTCTATGAATTGCTCATTATTTGATCTTAAGAAGCTTATTCAGTGAGCCCTCGTCTAACTATATGTTTACTTGAAAGATATGATGAAAATACTCAGGCTAAGTGTGCACAGTAATCGTGTTATATGTAATACTTATTTTCCTTTAAAACAGACATTATCAATTGATTCCAATTTTATACAAAAAAAACACCAAAATTAGCAAAAAAAAAAAAAACGATTTACACTTGGTTATCCTAATTACTGCACATTGTGTTGGGTGAGCCTAATTTTACCACCCTTACTGGTAAATTTGCAATAACTTTCCACAACTGAGCCAAGACTTCAGTAGAAATGTTGCCTCAGTAATCAAGAATATGTTGAGCTAATTATATAGCTCCAATATATAATTTCCTCCTCTCTATTTATGGATATATAAGTGAATGGGCACTTGTCCAGAACTAAATTGCACATTTTAACATGACTCACCATGAGACACATTTCAATTACAAGTGCAATGTTCCACACTATATTTTTCCTGAAGAAGCCATTCCCTTCAGTATTTTTGTCAGTCTATGAATAGACATTGTACATGCAGAATTTTGTGTGTGTGTGTGTGTGCGTGTGCGTGTGTGTGTGTGTGTGCGCGCTCCAGCTAACAAAGGGGGTGGAGGAGAAAAGCTCTTATTTTCTATTTTTTGAAAGCTGAATTGAAGCACTCATTCTCCACTCATTTATCCTCTCGATCATATCAATTCCTGTGAGGTCTTACAATCATTAGTACAATGAAAGATCTTTATTACTGTCTAAAATTGCAAACAATTTTAACAAAATGAATCTAATATTCAGGAAATGGGCTCTCCTTGGATTGAACTGTACAAAATACAAAATGACAACAAAACATGTAAAAACAACATCTCCTGTGTACTGATTAAAATTTTTCTAACAATGAAAAAACAACATCCATGGAGGTCAATTAGACTCCTTGTTCTGAATTTCCTTTGAAAATGGAATCTTAGATGAAAGAAAATCTGGTCAAGAAAGATAGAGTGGAATTAATATGTATCAGTGGCTTAACATTTATAAAAGGCTTTTTATGAATAAAGAATATGTATGCAAATTCAAAATTAAACAATCAGTTTAACAAAGTGTTATAAGTTTTAACATATTGAGAAGTACATTTATTTAATTATTTTTGTGGTCACTACTAGTACTTTCCTGTGTTCTAAGAATTATGATACTGTACAATATTTTTATTCTCAACCATCATTTGATGGATGTATCCACATTTAAATATAAAAATAATTTATTTTATTTAACTAGGTACCTTATCCTGATCAAATAGAAGACTCAAAACCAGAACAGTTTTAATATACATTCTGTGTTTTAATTAGCATATAACGTTTCTTTTTGGGCAAAAGTATTATTCATGGCCAAGCCTTTTTATCAAACAATAGAATTTATAATTTTCCTAGCACTGGATTGTTTATAATTCATGTGACTATTTCATTTTATCAGGGAGAATCATTAAAAGACAAAGAAAATTTCTGAAATGAAAGTAGATTTCATAATTCTAAGACAACTGTATCTGATTAATTTGCTAGTCCAGAACAGCTAGTCTGACTTCCCTGATAAATTCCTTAAATCTTAATTTCCAACACAAAACTCATGTTCAGTTTAATTTCATGTGGAGAATGCAGTGATGAATTAGAAAAGGAACTCTGTGTTTTTTTATCCCTCTGCTTCAAAGAACCTGACCGTAAACACCAACCCCAGATGCATACAACCAAAGTCAAACACTGACAAAGAAGAGTGGCTAATTTAAAAAATATATATATTAAAAAACAAATACTATTTCCTCACCCAAGTTTAAACTTGTGACTAGTAAAATGTTAATGTTGAATATATTATTGTTTGATCTATCACTAGCTTTAAATTCAAATTTTTACAAATTAAGTAGGAGTTCTCTGTAAAGGAAAAAAATAGTAGAATAACATGAATATTGAATAAAGGAATGAAAAGAAATTCAGTCTCCACGGTTTGAAGGAATAGAATAACTCAGTTGGGGACTACAAGAAAGGAAGGGAATAAAGTAGAAATACTTATAGCAGGCAGTTAAATCAATCTAATATTGAATCATATAGTTATCTGTAATTTTTTTAAGTTCTTCAGAATCTTAAATTATAAAATGGTCATTTTGGAATAAAATATCCTATTGGAAATACACACAGGTATCTAAATCTATACAGTCTAGCCCACTACTACATGTGTCTGCAGAGAAACAGAAGTATGGCTGGTCTGGTGAGATGTCTGCTAAGTGTAAATGACATATATACTTCACAGTATAATTCTATTTGACAGACTAACCTAAAACATTTGATTTATGACATATAAAATTATTTTCTCATATTTAAAATTTGGTTCTTTTTTAAAAAGTATGATACAATATTATGCCAATATTGAATATAATGTTCACAGATACCTATTGGGAGAAACAAAATTCATAGCACTTTAACCATGTGGTTTGTGTTACTTAATTTTTGGAATTTTCTTTGCTGACTTTAGAACACATATTGATCAGTTCCTTTGTTTTTTTGTATTTTATGTTAAGGATAATGGTTCCCATTATTACTGTCTCTCATTATTTTGAGATACTGACTTACTAAAATCTCACTACCATTTAAAGCTATGTTAGCTGCTCTTTCTTCAAATTCATCAAAAAAAAAAAAAGCCTGCATCTACTTTTAAATCACTTCTTTCTTCCGTTCTATTTACCTTTATGTTTTAATTGAGGTAATATTTGTTTACAACATTGCACATGATTTAGAGGTTATTCCTACCTATAACCCTGTGCTTAAAGGCATGAATTCCCTTCACACTAATCATTTAATAAAGCAAGTTGCTTTAAGTTTACTTAAAAACTAAACATTCTCATTTTCCATGATGTCTAGTAAGTTTTTTTTTTTTTTTTAATATTTTGCACATTTTGTGCCACTTTTACCTCCTCTGAGACTTTTTTCTTGGGTATGCTATCTCCTCAGCACAAATCCCTCAGTCTTACTCTTCTTTTGTAAAATAATGACCTCTAAATCTCTATCCCAGCTGTGAATTCTTACTGAGTTCTAAATCTGTGTTCACCCCTGACTCAAGGGTCTCTGTCTAAATGTATGTCAACTTCAATTCCACAGGTTCAAGCTGAAAATAACTTGTCTTTGAAAGTCTTAACAACCAACTTCTGTGTTTGTTTCTTTAGTGTCACCGATCTCCACTTGCCAGGAGTAAAACCTAATAGTTTATTCTCTTTTTCCCCTTCAACTCACAATAAAACCAAATTATTTGTATGTTATCTTCAACTGCATACACTCTTGTCTGTTTAGGTTACCATCCTCACTGCCTCTTATTTAGATAATCAAAATGATAAAACTAATCATTTGGCCTCCAGCTTTTCTCCTTCTAATCTGTAAAGTATCTGTAAAGGGTTTACTGACTATACTAACTCTGAGCTTTATCTGAACTTTAGTAGCATCTTCCTTCTCTACATGAGCAAAAAAAAAAAAAAAAATTATAAGGGCATTATTTAATGGGAATAGTGTCACCATATGGTTCTAGTCGTGCATTGGTTTTCTATTGTTACCAAAATAAATTACTACACATTCAGCATCTGAAAACAACATACAAGTATTTTCTCTGGCTAGTTTGCTCCATTTTTCAAAAGTCAGTAAAAATATGGGCCACCTAGGCTTGTACTAGGAGATGCTTAAAAATAATCTCCTCCTGGGACCTCCCTGGTGGCCTAGGGGTTAAGTCTCAGTGTTACCACCCGGACAACTGAGTTTGATCCCGGCCAGGGAGCTGACCCACATGGTGCAGCAGACCTTTCCTGCCTCGCCCACTGCTCCCCTCAGCAGTGTCTTTCAGTGGATCTTCCTGTTCTACTGCCCACTCTGTCTCTAGTAAATCTCTCACCCTGCCCTCACACCTCTGGCCTACACCCCAGTTCTTCTATGCAAAAAATAAATAAAATCTTAAGAAAAAATAATATTCTCCTCCAACTTCATGCAGGTTGTGTGGAACCCACTTCTTTGTGGTGGTAGAACTGAAATCCCCATTTCCTTGCTGATTAGCAGCCAGCTTCCTGAGATTTTCTGCACTCAGAACCTCCTATATTTTCAAAGCTAGTTCTGGGGTTAAGTTCTTTTCATACTTGGGATCTCTCTGATCTCTGTATTATTTCTCCTCCCTCCTCTTAATTTGTATCTCTGTGACAGCAAAACAGGGTTCTCTGCCTTTTAATATACCACGTAATTAGATTGGACCCATCCTGCTAATTTATATTTTAAGGTGCATAACCTTAATTATAGCTGCAGAATTCTGAAGATTAAGAGCTGGTTCTGGGCAACAACTGATGACCATGACCTCATCAGTTTGCAAAAAAAAAAAAAAAAAAAATTCTTCCCTATATCAGTGGAGGTCAAGAAGGTCAAGATCTGTCTTCCTTCTCTAAATTGGGGGGAGGGAAAAAAAAAATGTCGGAACTGTCTCCACCCTGACTCTCCAGCCATATTCTCTTTATCCCTAAAGTCCATGTCATTGAAGCATGATTTATTTTCTGAAAAGACTAAAGCCTTGGAGGCTGGACTCCTTTCCATAAGTGCCTTTTGTATTTTCACTATAGATTTAATTTCTGCAATTCTTCAGTAATTGTCTTCACTGATATTCAGTTTCTAAAAACAGGTGTATTCTCCCAGAAAAGGTGCATAGTCCACAGAAGATCATTGTATCACAGGCAACACCCCCCCTCGCCCCCGACATACACACAGCCGTTCCAACATATTATCCTAAGTCGGAGTTGATATTCTTGGCATTTTGGAGTTGGGATTCCTGGACCATTGTATGTTCCTCTCTTCTCAGAACTAAATTAACTCACCTTTCAGGAATTCAAAGGGTTAAAGAGATCCTTAAAACTTACCTGCTATATATCCTTTTATGTGTAGTTGTTGTATGTCTTTTCAGTGTTATGAATGCTTTCTGGAGAATCATGTAATTTTCTATTTTAATTTCAGTGTTTGATAATCATATTCTATTTTAGGATTACCTAGTGCTTTAATTAATGAATTTCTCAATTTTTCTACTGAACATTGATATGTTCAGTATCCTTGTAACTCCTCAAGGTAAATTAATATTTTATTAAGAGAATTTCTAGAAATCATGGAGTGAAAGAACACACTCAGTTTTATAGTTTTTAATACATACTGCCAAGTGGCCCTCCAGAAACATTAAACCAAGCCTTACCCTTATCGACCAAGTGAAAAAAATCCATTTTTCTCAAACTCTGACATACAGTGCATATTAAAACTAAAAATCTACTTTGTGTTTTGTTTATTCCTAATAATGTTTAATTAGATAACTAATTATATTTACTTATTATTATTTTCTTCAGATGTTATGGGGGAATGTGATAAACTTTCTGATACTTTTTATAGAAAAAATATGTAGCCAATTTTTATTCAACTTCAGGAGATTCCATGACCTCAGGACTACAAAAAATGAAAATGAACTCTGATTTGTACTTTATTTGTCTTATTTTGTGTGTAAGAGATGTAGCAATAAATCAAGGAAATTTTTTAAATTATTTTAAGATTTTGTCTTCTTTTGAATTTTTGTCTTCTTTGTTTCAATTAACACACTGTTATAATTAAGCCCTTGGGTTCAGTTATATCAACAGGGAACATAATCATAAAGTAAAACATGATGTTTAAATATATGCAGGTGGTTAGAATTCTAATTATGCTTGGTTACAATAACTAAACGACCTGAAAAAAGGACTTGGGAAATTGTAGTCTGTGTGGGTTTGGAAATAGTAAGTGTCAATATTAATAGTTTTTTTTTTCTTTTATAATGTTTCAAATAATTAGAGGCACAGAGTCTTTGTATTTGAAGTATGATCTGGAAATGAATGGACAGTGATGAACTGTAAAATATTGTGGAAAATTTCTGGTGTAGAGATCGTAATATCATCAGAATGGAGAATTTACAAGAGCATTATAAAAAGTAACTACACAGAAGTTGGTAATGTAGAAGGCAACATTGGTTTTCAAGTGGATCATAAGAAAATGAGTGCTGAATCAGGTGATCTCTTGCTGTGTTCGTATGGGATGTAGGAAACCCTAAAAGGAAATATATGAGTAGTCTCCAGTGTCAAAAGGAAAATTCAGTATTTTTAATTGAGTGGCTAGAGCTGGCTTTTCTAATTCAAAAAACAAAACCAACAAACTGTGTGGAAAGAAAAGAACCCTCATATGCGGTGACAGAAATATGTACTGATCTAGTCCCAATGGAAAACAAAAAGGATTTTCCTCAAAATATTAAAAATAGATCTACCATATAACCAAGCAATTCCACAACTTGGTATTTATTTAAATAATGCAAAAATGCTTATTCAAATGGACATTTGCACTCGTATATTAATTGCTGGTCTATTTATAATAACCAAACTATGGAAACAACTTAAGTGCCCAATGAGAGATGAGTGGTTTAAGATGTGGCTTATATACCCATTGGAATACGATCCAGCTATAAAAAGAAATAAAATCTTGCCATTGCAACAGCATGGACAGAACTTGAGGGGATTATACTAAATGAAATAAGTGAAATGGAGAAAGACAAATACTAAATGATTTCACTTATAAGGAATATAGCAAATCCTAGAAATATGACTGTAGAATTGGGGCTACAACTGGGGGTAGAGAATGGACATAGGGAACAAAGAGGAGGTAAATGTTTATAACTTTTAATTTAGAATTCAAGTTGGAGTAGCTCATTTACAATAAGAATGATAGATCTATTAATACCAGAAACATAACTATTGCTAAAAAAGTATAGTACTTTTAAAGGGCAATTGCATGTCATGTCTACCTCTTATTAAGTAATGACACATACAAAAAGAAGTTCCTTTGCTGTCATAAAAATTAAATACAAGCAAGTATTTCACCTGTTTTCTTCCATCACTGTATATTTTGTGCTATAATTCCATAACTGCTTATGACTTTGCTTCCCTAATGAAGCCATGATCTCACCAACATTTTTTGTTCCCTAGGGCTAAACCACTTCCCTCTCTCCCACTGCCAAATATGTCCTTCTACCCATCTCTGGGTTAACTTTTCATCTTTCAGTTTTGTTTTTTGCTCTGATAGTTACTCTTCCTCTGTGATAACACTCCATCTCATTATACCATTTTATATACTGTATTCTGATTTTCTTTTCATTTCTTTACCTTTATTGAGAGAATTTGCATACTGGAAAGGCAGGAGCTTTCCTTACTCATGATTGCAATCTATTAATACATTGTTTAGGGATAACATATAGCAGATATTAAACAAATATACACACATGGATTTAATGAATCCCTAATGATTATTCAAGCCAATTTTCCATTTATATATTTTTATATTAGTTTGCCACAGTTTAATTAACCCCATGAAGTAAATCTCAATCTCTGGTTAGCTATTTCCCTTTATTACAAATTCTGACGTTTTAAGTCAGAGAATATTTTTTCTTGAAGCATTGGTTTAGAAGTGGTGCGGTTAGCAGGGGTTGGAGGGTGGTTAAAAGGTTGAAGGGCTTTTTTCAGCATGTTGAAACATACCAGTATAGTTGAGAAGAGCCTTGATAATGAAAACTTACTTTGGGGTGGGCCCCCAAAGCTATACTATTGGAACAAACATAAGGATCCTATAAAGGTCTTTATCTCAGTTTCAAGTAAGTTCCCTGTCTTTGAAATTGAATTCAGATTGTCTTGGATTGAAAGTGTCATAAAAACAGACCTAAATTCTGTCTGGTAGATGATAATGTCATCCTAGGTCTCAAAGTTCTACAAACAGTAATAGTAAATAGGATGACCTTTACAAAATAAAACCTCTTCAACCAGGTGAGAAGACAAGACCACCTGAATGAAAATCAGTAAGAAAATAAAAAGATTTAACCCATAGGAGTTATAGATAGTAAAAATGATCAGATATGGAGTCATATATTTTGTAATGAGAAATCAAAGAAATTAATTGTATTAATGGTGTAAAAGCTATGACAGAAAGTCAAAGGAGTACTCGCTCATATTAAATCTGTTAATTGAAATGCATTCAGACAGTCATGGGATGTTATGTAGATGAGCACTGGTAACTTGGGTGATGTCAACATGAACAAAAAATATGCTAAATAGTGCCAGTTAGTGTGAATTCATCGAGTTTTTGAATTGGTGACATTATCAATTTATTTTTAATGAAATAGGACATGACTTGAAGAATACCCTTTTTTTAATTCAATGTTATTTAATTTATATCCTTTACCTCATTATGTATCCCCCATAAGTTTCCCACCACCAATTCACCCGTGAACCATCACCATAATCCCTTGTGCTTTTTTCTCCCCTATTTTGAACCTTACTGGCTATTCTGTGGGAAGGTGTTGGAACATTTTTTTTTTAATAAGGCAGGAAATCATAATTTTATTCAAGGCAGCAAAAATCTAAAATTGCAAAGCTTATCTGATACAATGTGATTATACTCATTTTCATGCATTACTATTTTTTACAAGCAAAATAAGCTTATTTGATAATTTAGTTTTCAACAAAGATACCACCTTGATAAAAGATTTAGAATTCAATGAGAAAATTCAGAGTTTGGGCTCAGTTAACAAATTGACTTTTAGAGTTCTGAGTGAATTAATTTAAAAGATTATCAATGCAGTAGCTAAGATTTTTTAATAATGTTCTTGGAAATGTAAAATATTACAATTTATTTAGAAAAATCTGACCAACCTAAAAATAAAACAAACTAAAGTTGCAGAGAACTAATTCACCAATTCCCTTTAAATGGAAAATTTGCAAATTCAAGAAAATGAGAATTTAATAACCTCAACTCTGAAACTAAATGACATTTTTTACCTGTTTGCAAACTTCTGGCCCAAGCAAACTGAGTATTGCAAGTTTAGAAATAAATACATATTATACACAGAATGATCTGGATAGATTTCAGTATCCCATTTTACAATGAGAACAGTGACTGGCAGTCAAGCTTTTCTCAATATCCAAATTAAAGTAGGAAATAAAGTGATAGGAAAAGGCAACAGTTATCTAGAATAGTCCATTTAAAATTTTTCTTAAAATCAAAATGATTTAAAAGATTAGAAACTGATTTTATAATAAATCAATGTTATCTATGTTAACATCTTATGATACATAAGCATTTAAACTAAACATTTAAATGTAGTTCAGTATTGGGCTTTCACATGTAACTATGTGAAATAAATGATTCTTCAGCTAGAAAGTTTAGAAGTTACTTTAATGAAAAGGACAGAATCTTTGAAGGATTTTGCAAAGAACCACATTTGAATTTAGATAGCACCTTAAGACTGCACAAAGAAGAGTCTAACATGGTAAGGAAGATGGGAAGCAGGGAGAACAGTTCAAAACCTTCCAAAATTGCAGAGTATGAGTGACCAAAGCCTAAATTATGATATTCTAAATAGATATAGAGAAGAGGGAAATGACTCAGATGGATTCAGAATTATTTCAGGAATGAAATCAAGATGTTTTTATTAGTTGGAAGTGAGGAGTAAAAATACATACTGCTCTGTAATGATGAGACATCATAATTGCCGAGACTGGTCATATGATTAATCGTTGGAAGAACTGGGACTAAGGACTTGCATTCTTTCCACTAAACCAAACAATGCAGTCCTGTGTCTCATGCGAGAGATGCAAAGAGACATTAATATTCACACCAAGTGAAGGACACTTAAAATCCTCTTTCTACCTCATGGCACATCCACACATTTTATTTAACATCCCATTGGACTAGGAATACATATAGAGTAATCAATAACAGGGCTATATGGGCTAATCAATAACAGGGTGAGTCAAATGATACTGAACCCAGACGACTAACTATAAGAGATCTGGATAGAGGCAGCTGTGTTATTTTGTACTAACTTCAACGCTAGTTGACTAAGTAATGACTCTGATTTGGGGGCAAATACTTAAGACTTAATAGGCTCTATATCTATCATCTTTGTTGATGCTGCTTCGTGAAGGGGAATTCTCTTTTTTTTCCTGTCTAAACTATTTAATTTGGAATAATTTCAAATATAAGAAAGCTCTCTCTTGATTCAGGCTGGAATTGCCTTTCTTCTCAAAAGGTAATACAGTATTCACCTATGACTGGGCCACTCGCACAAAAATTATAATTTCTCTTTGATGTTATACTGTTTTAGATATGCAAAAAGTTTTATATTTACCATCCCTGCAAATTTAAATATCTCTAGTCCCAAATCACCTGCACTGATTTCTCAGAATTTAGGATTCTCACCCTTGCTGTTGTCCTTTGAATATGCTGCAATATGCTTCAGCTTCCTTGTGCTTTACAAAAATTCTGTTTGACCACCCAACAGTACCTTCTAGCTGCCTCTGTTTCTTCCATGTCCCTTGCTGGCAGCTCTGTCTGCTTGCACACTATCATGTTGAAAATATCAGATGAGGCTGTAGAACAGCTTGATGGGGGCTGCTCACAACCTGCTTTCCCTGGGACCTGACATAGAACCCACACAGAAGCTGCATGTAATTGTGCAAGAATCGAAGTGTCTCATCATCTGCTCTCCTCTTGTTCAAGCTCACTTACAACCCCCCATGGCTGCACAAACCATATGGGGAAAGCTAGAAGAAATAGCTAACGTAGCAGGATGTTTATTTGTAAACAAGGCACTCAAGCAGGGTTGGTATGCAACATTGACACTCCTGCCAGGTTTTAAGACAGCCAAATCAGCAAGAACCAGAACACATAAAACTAAGTTAGTAGCAGATGGAATTTGTGGCTAGGTTGTGTCAACACACACATTTCCCACATATATTTCTCTCTCTTTTGTATACTTAAATTGTTATCCTCCCATGAAAATGAAAAGCCTTTTTTGTTAAGATTTATTTTTACTTATCTATGCATTCAAGAATTGGGATGTAGGCCAGAGGTGCGGGAGGTGAGAGGATTCACCAGAGACAGAATGGGAAGTAGACAGGTAGATCTACTGAAATACACTGCTGAGGGGAGCAGCGGGTGAGACATGTGGGTTTGCACCCTGGCTGGGGATGGTACTCAGGCCACAATGGCTGGCAATAGCTTGATAGCACTGAGATTTAACCCCTGCGCCACCAGAGAGGCCCCAAAATGAAAACCCTTTAAATAAAAAATTTTGGTAGCATTTATATATTATACTATATACATTTAGGAAGTACAGCTTCACACATCATTACATCCATATACCAAACTACACCCAGCACCATAGATTTAGTGTCATTGACCAATATTGAATTGATATTTCTTTTTTTTTTTGCAATTTTTTTTATTGTTATTTATGTCTTTTACATTTTGTATTCCCCTTGGGCAGCCCACCACCAATTCACCCGTGATCCATCTCCATGGTCCCCTGTATTCTCCTCTCTTCCATTTTGTGCC